>JAQIXC010001823.1:0-12920 GCA_034697605.1 Metabelba pulverosa
GTTTATGTCTTTAATCGCATTTTTCTCATCGCTATTCAGTTATTGTTTTCGCCTCAGTTTGATGGATGTGCTCACAATCGCCCTACCCTACAGTCTACTGTTTGCTCTGAGCGGCTGGTATTCGTTAAATATACTTGGATATCAGACCTGCTATTTCTTTATACTAACCTATTATCTGAAGCGCAAACAACGCGCAGCCAATGACTACTTCCGTAGAGCTATCGCTGCAAACAATAAGCCGATAGTGTTGTACACGAATCAGACCATACGGGCGCTCAACGCTATCTATATCGAAATACGCGAATACGACAACAACTTCGCGGCCAAGTTCTTGGGCACAGTTTGGGCGTCTCTCTCGATGATCATATCGGTGCTGATATTTCAAACGTTTATGGGCGAGGCGTTGCATTGGTTGCTTCGAGCGGTGCTCACCAATGCGTTTATATCCTACATATTAATGCTATTAGTGCTGATCGAGGCCTCGGCGTCCGTCAACTTCGAAGCCAAGAAGACCTATAAGCTCTTGTGCTCCTATAAGCTACTCTGTATGCAGGCCAGCCATTCAGTGCTTTCGAGAGCCAGATATGCCGTTAAGGTTAGTGATTTAGCAAGTACCTTTACACAAATTATATTTATAATTTACTATACATTGTTTATATTAATTTATATAATATTTACTTATACATAAATAATAGATTATTATTTATATAATTACCATTTTCTTACTTCGATTGTATGAATGCACATGCACATGATACATGATAAATTTTATTATTTTTATTCAATTTAAAATTTGAAATAATTATATTTTTTATTATAAATTACTTTAAACGTTTGCTATAAATAAACTGATAAAAAGAATATTTTAATAATTACTGAATTTTTATTAAGTTTCTAAGTATTTTCGAACGAATCGGACAGAAAAAGAAAAATAAAATCGGGTTTTCGTGTTGGAAGCTATTTATCATTACATACTTTCGCGGTTACGAGGTAGCTTGGCAATTTGCCAAATTACTTATATTTATTTATACCTATTTATTTAATTATAAATTATTGAGGTAATCGCATTGTGTGCTATTGTATTGGTAAAGATATCGCAATTCGAGGTCGAACGTAGACTTGCAACGCAGGCAATCATGACTACCGGTGCTGTCGATTAAAATATATTTATTTACTATATCGTAAATTGTTTTGATTTATCTACCATTTTATTATGTTATAAAAATTATTAACTGTGTTATGTAATTAATAAATAGTTTAAAAACTACATATACTAAATATACACAAGCACGGCACACAGTAGTCACACCCCGTATGTGGTCGCGCACTCACTACCGCTATGCCGACCACAACAGTATAATTATTCTTTAATTTAATTTTAACACAAAATAGGCAGTATTAGTTTTGTGGGATTTTATTCACATATTTTATTTTCAGTTTATACAAATTACAAATTAATACAATAGTATACTTAGAAGATAAATAGAAATAAAATTTCTAAACATATTACAATAATTGCTATTAAAAAACCATTTAATAAAATCCATAAAATAATCATCAAGTTATATATGCGAAGTGTTTGGTAGCGGTCAGTAGTGGTGCAAAATTTTAAATTCTTTTCAGTTTGAAAAAGCGCTTTCTCTCTCATATACATAATTAGCGAATTTTTTCGAGACCGCCACCGCCAGAGTCCAGTCTCGTGAAGAATCACAAATCTATTAATTAACAGAATAATTAAGCATTGCTCATATTTTTTAAACGGTATAATACTTTTGCTTAAAACGTGTTTTAATTGTTTGATTCATTGACTTTCGCACTAATATACCGCCGATTCCGAGAAACTGATTCACTTCGGACTTATGCAACGGAAGCGACGGATTCGTGAAAAGCATTTCGTCGATGAAGTTCTCGTGCGTTATGAGTACTGCCGTTCCGCTGATGATTGGCCGCAATATCTTGGCGTACGATTGGTATTCGGAGTTCTCGAAGAATTTATATTTCATGTTTGGATAATTAATCTGGATTAATTCAGTAACATTAAAATATATATACAAAATATATATAGTATGTACATGAAAACAAAATAATTTACTGTTTTTTTTGCATTACCTTTAGGATTTTATTATATATGTAAGTATCACGTCTAATTAGTACATAATAATTCTTGTTATCATTTTCAAATAATTGCGTCAAACTATTAATTAGATGTATAGGAGTGTGCGTTAAATCTGATGTAATTTGCGAATTAAACAATTGATTCCAAAAAAGACAGTTTGCAAACCATAATGTAAATGTAAGTTTATACATGCTATTATATTTGTTTAAATATTTTGCATGAATACCAGGAATTGCTATAAGACAATATAAATAATATATTTATTTTGTTATACTGTTTAATTAGCTATAATCAAACGTAAATTACGTTTATTAATTAAAGCAATAAAATGATCGAAAGCGACGGAAACTACGGTTTGCGTGAAATCGAAACGTTTGTCGAGTTTTCGATGTTTTCGATAGACTTTCAATACATTGATTGTCACGAAGAGTGCGAACAGACCTATCACTGCAATCACTGCCGACGTATGCAGTGATGAGAAGATCGAAAACTTGAGATTTGTTTGAATTGCTTTGTTTGACAATAATGTTATTCGATTTCCAACAATAGCAGGGTAAATTTGGTCACTAATTAAAATGCGAGCATTTGTATAAGCCATAGGCCATCCTGTTATATCAGCTTGCTAAATTTAAAATAAATAATGATATTGTAATTAAATACATGATAATACTATTTAAAACTAGATAACAATTTTAAATATAAATTCAAAATATGTCACATATCAGCCTAAAGTAATTACAATTAATTTATTTTTAACCTATTATCAAATTTTGTGCTAATTAAAAGTTAATTAATTTATAATTATTTTTGTAATAAATTTATTGTTACTACATTTTTAACTAAAATAATTATTAAACAAAGTATATATTGCTTAAATTATTATTAAATATTTAGTTTTATAGTTTTATAAATGGAATTTGATATTAAGAATAGATAATAAAATAATTATGCTGTAAACTTTTATAAATTTTTATAATGACCAGTTATAAATAATTATTTAAATATATAATAAGTGAATAATTTACATTTTCATATATATCTCGCATCATTCCGAGCCACGATCCATTATCTAGCAAGATATGCCCGTGACTTGCATCAGGGTAGCTAAATTGGATGCTAATTCAAATGTATATTATTAAAAGAATTTAACAATATACGGTATACGAAATATCTAAGTCACTTTGAAAGCATGCTACCATTTTTGCCATGCATAATTATTTTTAAATTTAAAGTAACAAAATATTTTCATAATTGTTTGTCATTTTTAAAACTGAATTTTTATTCCAAAAAATTAACATGGTCTTTTAGATATACATTGTTAAAATTCAGAGCAATTTCTACAAAATGAACTTGGTTAAAATAAATATTTATATTTAAAATATAAATTTATTTATAATACTGTATGTAGAAACTGCCTTTATCTATAATATCAAGATTATAAGTCAAAAAGTTAAAACTTTTAAATATAAATAACTTATATTTATTTCCATAATCTATTATGTAGTATAAAACAGGCACCAAATATTTGGTATAATTTTATAGCTTTTTAGTTTGATACAGTATATTTATTTGTTCAGTATGAATTTTTGCGGAACGTTATCAGTTTTAAAAATGACAAGCAATTATGAAAATATTTAGTGACTTAAAATTTAAAAATAATTATGCATGGCAAAAATGGTAGCATGCTTTCAAAGTGACTTAGATATTTCGCATACTGTACAGAGCTATCAGAACCCATATGTCCAGAACTGGGGAGACGGTCCCTTGATTAGGACAGATAGACATCTGTAGCGGTCATTTGGGTGCATAATTAGGGTAATGACCCCAAATTTATCACTTGCTAAAATTTTATAATTTTTGCCTAATGAGTTTAATGACTTTAGAACATAATCGCCCAATTGTATATTTTTATTCGCTGATTAAAGTAACTGACCAAACGGGAAAAGGACTTTATGAAGCATTGCTTAAACAAATTGATGACGATAATATTTATGATATGCTATCTGATCAATTATACGGAGTAGCGACAGATGGCGCCTCAAATATGCGTTCACCGAATAAAGGGGTGATAAAATATATTGAAGATAATATTGCTAAACGCCCTATATTCAAATTGCACTGTTTTGCACATAAGCTTGAGTTAGCACTTAAACATGCTTCTAAACGTGTACCGTATGTTCAATCTTTTGAAGATATAATAAATAATCTCTATAGACTAAAGGTTGTTAGAGAAATTGCCGAAGATCTCGACGAAAAGATATATAAATTAAATTATATTTATAAAGTAAAAACATTAACAATTTTAGTAAACATAGATTTATAATTTATTTATTTACAGATAAGATGGTTATCGTCGGAGCTGTCAGCAGTTAAAAAAATTAAGAAAATGTGGCTCGTGATTGAACAAGGTTTAATGCAAATAATACAGGATACAACGGAAGAATTTGATGCAAAAACACGTAAACTAGCTACAGATTTAGAATTCCAAATTAGAGATAAAAATTTTGTCATAATTTTACATTTTATGATTGACATACTTCAAGATTTGAGTGTTTATTCAAAAATATTTCAACAAAAAGAAGGTTTAATAATAGGCAAAGCACAAATTATTGCTAATATGATTAATTCAGTTGAAATAATGTTAAATATTACTGGAGTTGTAGTTAATTCATATTTAAACGATGCATTATGTGATGGATTCAAATGTACATTTAATACATATAATACAGCTCAAAATGTTATGCGGCAGGGAATTGTATTAACTCTCTCAACTGAGGTTCCAAAATTATCTACGTTTTAAAAAATTAATTAATTAATAATCTAATAGATCAAGTGAAAAAATATTTCCCTCTTAATAACAATATCTATGAAGCGTTTGACATCTTTATACCAGACAATATTCCTAGAAATATAACCCTAATAGATAACTATGGTAAAGATGAAATTAAAATAATATCGGATTATTTTAAGTTAAACACTGAACTTATGTTGAACGAATGGCCTGAATTATTAAAACTGGTTTATAATAATAAAGTAATAAATTGCGATTCCATTAATTTGACACCAAACAAATTTTGGAATAATGTTCTTAATATTAAAGAACTTCCAACAAATATAATACAACTAATTAAAATATCACTTGTACTACCAATTGGTAATCTATATATTGTAAAATTTAAATTTTTTTTAATTTATTGTTTTAATATTTTAAATTAAAGGCGGAGCTAACGTAGAACGCAGTTTCTCAATCCTTAATCACATACGAAACGAACGACGCCATAGTTTGGCTCCTGACACTTTAAATGCTCTTATGATTGTAAGGAACAATGGCCCCAGAGATATTAAGAAGTTTGATGCAGTTTCTTGTGCTGAGTATTGGGTTAATGTAAACGGTAGAGGATTATCCGATGGAAAGTCTGGTCGCCCCTTTAAAATACAAACTGATCCTGATGATCAAGAAAACAGTGCATATCTTGTTGAGACAACTTTGTTTTAATATATTTTTTTTGTCGTATAAACATTTTAAATATAAAAAACTTATAATTCATCTGTTTATATATATTAGTTAAAATATAATCTTGATTTTTATATAATTAATGTAACCATTGCAAAAACATATTTATATTATAAATTTATTATTTTTTTATAATTAAAAACAGATTGAACTAATAATTTTTTACTTTTTAGAGTTAACAATTTTACGAAAATATAAAATTTAGCATGTGTTAAGTTTGGGGTCATTGCTCCGGTTAGGCACCCAGAATGGCCTCTACAGATGTCCAGCTATATGTCCAGCTTTCTATGAGAAGGGACCGTCTCCCCAGTTTTGGACAAATGGGTTCTGATAGCTCTGATACTGTATATTCTACCAATTGGTGAAATGTCAAAAAGCTTGAAAACTTATGCTATTGAATGAGAAATGACTACTGATAGGCCTCTAATCCGCTCTAATTTCCATTCAATTTAACTAAAACTTCGCAATCGATTGAATCGTTTACTACTGAGTCGTGTCTGTAGTCCGGGTGCTGTCGAACGAAGTCTCGGATTCATTGGGAGGTTGTCTTCACTCTTCCCGACGCGCTATCGATAATTAGTTTTGAATAGCTGTCGACTGTCCGCTCGCTATTTGATTGTATAGTTTCGGTATCGAGAGATCGCTTATAGTAGTTGTAAATTCAAATGTACATGGTACTGTATGTTGAAGATACGTGTTGGATATTTTGCAGGTAGGGAAGGTGAAGTGAATGATACAGGAAGATACAGTCAAATTCAAGTTTAAGTTAAAATTCAACCGCTAATTACAGACAAATTTTAATCAATTCGCCGATAATTTTGTTAAAAATCTATTGTGTTTTTATACATGTTTAAATTAAACTGGGTAAAATAGGCGAATGAGTCACCCTCCCTACCTGTTATTGATTACTTTGACCTGTACATTTTATTTTACTTCAACATTACTGATGAGTTCAACAGTATACTAATTAATTATTTAAAAAGAATGTTTTTTTTAATTATTCATATTAAAGTCATTAATTTAGTTCTACATCTAAATAATTTCGTAACAGTGTAAATTAAATAGTAAATTTTATATTTAAAAGGCATTACAGTATAATAATGATAATAATAACTTTAATAATAATAGCATTATTAGCGTACATTATAAATAAATATTGTTTAAATATTAATTGAATGTTGCATTTAAAGTATATTTCAAGTTTTTGTTTATTTAAAAAATATCTTATGTAGTATATTTTTTGTTAAATGTAGTTTTGTTAAATTGTGAGAGGTTTAGTCAATTTATTTTTAAATACAATAGAAATAAGTTGCTAAATAAAATGACGATTGTAAAATCGAAACAATGGTCAATTAACCCACATCAATTATTGGCACCGCATATGCGTTTGGAGACTGCGGGCCAACACTTGTATAGAATCGGATTATCTCTGTATCCGAACGGCGCGACTCATAGACGCAAACTATTTCATCCGATTCTCGTATTCACTGCTTGTCTCACATATGCCGTCAAATGCTTAGTCTCTATATTATTGCCACAAAAATCCGATGACTTTTATCTTTATATCGGAGATATCGGACATTTTTTAAATATGCGAATTCATATCAACTTAATGATTACAATGATTATAATAATTGCGCTTGCTGCACAGCTTGTTGAATTCTACAACTTTTACCACGACATTCAACCGACACATCTACGAGTCTTTGATGTGATGTCTGGAGTTATTCCGCCCATAGATTGCGGTTTCAATGATGATAATGCTATCAGTATTATGCATGCTAAAACCAAACTAGCACTTGAACTACATAAAATATCACAGAAAACATTTCCAACTTTATTGTTTATGCTTGCTTCCTACATATTTTATACAAATTCATCATTACTAAAATTTTTATTTTTTGGCGTGTTACATTTGTGCAATTTTGCTCTGATTGTTTTGTATTACAGTCAGATAATCTGGATATTATTATTTTATTTCTACTTAATTACATATTATTTAAAATTCAAATTAAGACTTATCAATAACAACTTGTTAGACATTATTAGCAAGAATAAAACTATGAATTCCATTCGTATAATAAACAGTTTAAATGCCATTTACACCGAAATAAGTGATTATAACCGACATTATTGGTCAAACATTTTGGGTGTAATCTGGATAATATATACGACAATATTAGCCATGTTTATTTTTACTGTAATGTTTGGCAAAAATATGCACTGGTTTATTCGTTTTATACTGTTTCAATTAACACTCGCCGACGGCGTAGTGTTCATCGCATTCATCTCATCGGCGGCTTCGGTACACATCGAGGCGTCGAAGACCTATAAGTTGTTGTCGTCTTATAGAGTGAAGACAACCGACGATAGAGTGAAACGAAAGCAATCGAAACGTTTAGTCTTCTATTCGGCTAAACGCGGTATTAAGGTTTGTATAGTTTATTTGGATTACAGGATATTCTTAGATTATACAGTTTAACATGCTCATTAATGTGATTTGTGAAATACAATTTATATAGTTTTTAAGCATTTATGAAAGACTAGGCGATAATCGAAATAACAAGATTGGATTTACTTGTTTCACCTGGTTCGTTATTAACTCATTTCGATGTTTCGAGGTAATGTTGCAATAAATTATAGTGTGTAATATTTAATCTTACGGTATCATTTATCCATGCTCATTATTCATTTCAGATCATATCGATGTGCATAATTATACTTTTAAAAATAATCCAAATAGATGTGGAGAAATAACCATAATCTAATTGCATTGCTTAATTTGTGTTATATTTTGCATTGTATAGTTATCGTATATTTACATGTTTGTAAAATGTAAAGTGTAAAATTTATATTAAAGTATAAAAATAACATTTTAATTAATTTGACTATTAAAAAAAGTATTCACCCATATACAATTTTACACTGTACAAACATTCGGCATACTATCCGAGTAATTAGAAGCTTATTCTGGAAATTCATTTCATTTCAAAATCGACTCAAAATCTCGGTCTTCGCTGAGCGTCTGTCCGGACCTGACATTAGGTTCGATTGCTTAGACTTATTGCCACTGAATAACACAGAGTTCTAAATCAATATGTTTATCAATACGTATGCATCACTCGATTAAATTACATCTTATTATGAATTTATTTTATAATGATAATTAATTTTATACAATTCTTTAACTGCATACATTGTGCATATTTTTAAGTTACACAGTTTTGAGTAGTTTTTATTAAGTGCATTATTTAATAATTTATAAATTTTATAGAGATAAATAGGGGAAAATATTTACAATGTTAAACTTATAGAGATGGAGTATTTTTCCCAATAATAACATGATCGACCATTTTCTACTTGCTCGTCTTTTCAATTTCCATCTGGATAATTTTTAGTAAAAATATTACCGACATTCCAACTACCTAAAATAGTTATTATAAAACTTGCATAGTTACAATAGAACATAAAATTTGAAAATTAATTAACAAATCACACGAAAGAACATGCTAACCTCATAACCACGAAAGTAGTTTATAGTAAATAATTTCCAGCATGAAAATCCAATTGAATTTTTCTTATTTAAGCGTTCAAATATTGTCAGAAACTAGGAAGCAAATCATATTAATATCTTTAGTAAATTTGTTGAAATCTTACTAAGATGTATCAATGTAAATTATTTACCTTTATACCATGTCTAGCAGATGTTAACCTTGATACTCTTGACATCGATTGGACGCAAATAATTTTATACGATGCTAACAATTTATAAGTTAGCCTCGACTCGTAATTCACCGATGAGCATGTATAAATTAATACAATAAATACCGAGCCAAATATAATTGAAAAATTGAACATGATCATTTTAATTTGGAATTGCATATTTTTACCAAATACGCCTATAAATATAAACAGTGCTAATATTGCCGAACTATCAAACCATAAAATACCAAGATACTTTGACCAAAATGTCCTATTATACTCTCCAATCTCTAAATATACAGAATGTAATTCCTGAATAATTTTATTCAAACTTGTTAAATTTTTATAATTACTATATTTTTGTTTGCGTTTTATACAGTTTCTTAACAATTGATTTATTGCTTTTAGCTTAATATTTAAATAGTAAACAATTATATGAAAATAAACAAGGTGCAAGCAAAATACGTTAAATGTAACCCAGCATGTAAAAGTGAAAATAAATATATGCGGCATGGCAATAAATATAAATTGGAGCCAGGTAGTTTTCGGATAAAACGATATGAAGTTTAATAGGAATGCAAATATAGTATCGGATCTATCATTCATTTTATAGCATTTGAACGCGAATTGCGTTCTCTTAAGTAGAGCTCTGATAGCGTTCTCGTCATTGAGACCGCAATCTATGGGCGGAATAACTCCAGACATCACATCAAAGACCCGCAGATATGTCGGACGGATAGCGCGGTAATAGTTATAGTAATGGATAAGTTGTGTCAATATAGTCGCTAAACTAATAAGAATGCATAAATTGTTGATATAGAATTTAACATTCATAAAGTAGCCATAATCTCCGATATAGAGATAGAATTGCATCGATTCTCGCGGCAGTAAATGCGAGACTATATTACGGTTTAATATAAATAGCATTAAAACAATTGCAATGATTGGGTGAAATAGTTTCGGTCTATCGGTACAGCCGTTTGAGTACAACGACAGTCCGTAGCGATACAAGTGTTGGCCCGCATTCGCAATGCGTAGACTCGGGTCTAGGATTTTATCAGGATCAATTTCTCCTTTACGTGTTGAAGCAAACAATTTATTTCTACTTCTCATATTTAATTTTATACAGTTATTAATATAATGATATTTAATGTTATAATTTTAACAATATTTATTAATTCAAAATAATAATTGTTATACAGTATGTTATATTGCCAAACAAATTGAAATAAACATAATAGTAGATTGTTTTGTTGGTTTTATACCTAACTTATATAATTTTATGGCGTGTTCGAGATAATTTTAAAATGTTTTTAATGTTAATTATTTTTTATTTTTTTATTTTTAGCAAATTACAATAATTAACTTTGGATTATTTTAAGAATTGTGGCAATAATAAACATTTTTACAGTGTAAACAGTTGATAATATTTATATTATTAAATGCAAAATAAACATGAAAACACTAATTAAGTTAAGCATGCAAGATTATGTGTCTATTTCTTTTAAAGTTATAATTACTATAATATAATTTTAATTACATTTATTATAAACAATATTTTAAAATAAACAAATATATTTTTAAAAAATATTAAAAAACAAATTCATTGAATAAAATTTAAATACTCATTTTAACAAATTCAGATCAGAATCTTAATAATACATTAAATTATAACTCGTATATTTATTGCTAAAACTACACATTTTTAAATTAAATAATCAATTACTATGCTTATAAAAATTTATTACAGAAATAAAGTTGATAATAGATAAGGATTTTTAATTTTATGCATAATATTTATTAATACTAGAAATGCAACCAACATTTCTTTGTTTTCTTACAGAATTTACAAGATTTTAGCATAAACAATTATTATGAATTTACTAAGACTGTGATCTTTTTCAATTAAATATTTTATTTATTTTTTAAACATTTAAAATTTGTTAAAATCTTAAAAAACTGAATTAAAAAGAGTTAAATTATCAGAACAAACCCCTTTTTATTCGTTGAACATTTAATAAATAAGTAAAATTCAAATATATAATTTAAATATTTATTGGGTTGTTCATCCTAACAAAATAACATGTATTAAATTTTATTTAATTCCACTAATTTCTATATTAACTTATTCAAAGCATAATATTGAACATAAAAATAATAAAATTATGAATAAATAGTATAAAAAATAAATTAGATTATTTGCAAATTATTATAAGATACAAGTTGCAATAATAACGAATGATAGAAGTTGTATAAATTGAAAACTTTATAATAGAGCAATTTTTAGATTATATAAATGTAACGTTATATAATTAAACGTAAAACGAAAATATTTTTAATAATATAAATTATAATCAATATATCGATAGCCGACAACCCGATGCACATTCCGATAATTCCGCCGAAATTATAGATCAAATCATTGAAATCCATTCGAATTGTTTCGATATATCGAAGAATTAATATATATTTTGGTATTACTTTATATTAATACAGTCTAATTGTCGGCGATTAAAACTTACTCAAAATATGCGAAAAGTAAGCTGGCTACAAGTTTTTGAATCAATTACAAACGAATAATGCGTTTCCGGGCATTCTATGCACGTCTTATTGATTGCAATTTTCCTTTGAATTAAAGTTTTGTTAATTTTTGTAATTTGCAAAATAATATTAATAATAATTTCAGTTTTTAGTTATTAACAAATAAATCAGGCCATTTTATATTTATAAGTAAATATATTTTTTAAAACTAGCATACTTTTACTTATTTAAGTTTACTTTTACTTTGTTACTACTGTATATATTTATTTAATATATACATATTTAAACATGGTCCGAACATAGGCTTCTATTGCTTAGATTTGTTTGCAATGAATGACTACGAGTTTTATCAATACTTGCATTTTATTTATGCTAATTATTTACTAGTTATTAATAATAATTAATTTATACTATCGTTAATTTTAATCATATATCTTGATTATATCATTAAACTTGCATATTTTTAATGTATAACATATAGTTTACAAATGTGTAGTTTTATGCAAAAATAAGTTTCAAATGGTTAAATACGCTTGGGCTTTTGGAAGAGTAAGATTAAATTTTTACCGTATTTTATAATAACCATAATTTTAATTATTATTGTATATTGTATAATTGTGCTCAATACTATACTGTAAATTAATTTTTATTAATTGCCTAATTGTATATACATGCTGATTTGCGTTAAACGTTTATAATAATTTTAAATAGTAGCAACTTTATGCATATCGCACTAATGTATCTTTGTAGCACAGGTATTTGTGTAGTATAAATAAAATTTATATTTGTTATATTTAAGTTAAACTGTTGCTTTATTTAATTTGTAAAAAATCATTTTGTAAAAATATTACATTTAAATTATGTTATAAATAAAATACAATTAAATAAATTTTATTTATTATTTTAAATTTATTCTATCTTTATAAAGTAAATTTTTAGAATTTTGATATTCTTATTATTTTAAAAATTTTAACAATTTAGATATTTTTATCCTATCAACATTCGATTATCATGCTATTTTTATTAGATTATTTAGAGGCTAATATG
>JAQIXC010001824.1:0-12920 GCA_034697605.1 Metabelba pulverosa
GAAAATGAAATAAAATATCATTTATATTAAATTCTTTATTAGATAAATAATGCTATAAAACAAAATGTAAGAAATTAAATTTAAATTTTTTTTCAAGTCCAGTTTTAAACATATAATTATTGTCTTGCAGTGTTTTAAACACAATATATAAAAATTACAGTTTATAACTGTGTTCTTATAACATCTTATTTTATATAAGTTAATTTATAATTATTGATATAATCATTATTCATTAAATATTAGAATATTAATAGTACTGTAATTGTATTAATAATTAAAGTACAAAAATTTTTTATTTTTGTTTGGTTGAGTCTTTGTTAATTAAATGTAATGTATAATAATAATGTAACATGCAATTTTATAAAATAACAAATTTTAATTATGTTTGAAATTAAAACTAGCATAAAATATTAGGTTTGCATAAATTTACAACTATAGTCTATCAAATAGTCAAGTGTGTCACATAAAATACTGTATAATTAATAATATAAGTGTAAATTAACAGTCTAAACAAAAGAATCTCTATTGTTAAAAAATCCTAGCATTTTGCTTATCTTGAATATTAATATTACAATTAGTTATTAAGTCAAAATAGAGATGAATTTCAACGCTAAGCGCGTATTACCCGTAGATCTGGTGCTCTCGCGGGCGGACAACGAGTTGTTTCGAATCGGTTTGTGTTTCACAACCAATCATAACGTAAAAAGACATCCAATTCATACACCAATTCTCGTTTTCGTTGTACTACTCGCACAATTAATCAAATCAATTATAAGCATGCTTATACCCGACTCGTTCAATTCGTTTTTATATCTGGGTAATTTTGCCAGTTTATACAGTATAAATTATTATTTTAATCTGATGGCTGTATTCGCGACTCTATTGGCGATGAGTTCGCATATGATTTGGTATTATAATTACAGGTCGGGTCTGAAGCCCGACTTTCTCGTAGTTTTCGAGATGATGGCCGGTTTGCGCTCACCGGCCAGTATTGGCTTAAATGCGCTTGATGAAATTGAAAAACTTATTAGAAAATTGAGGTTTTTATTTAAGCTAGCTAATTATAACTGTGTTATTATAGCTCCGACGCTTTGCATTAGTATGTCTATAATACCGTATCTAATTAATTGCACTTTAGCACATATTGTGGTATTTGGAGTAGTACACACAATTTATTTTTCATTATTTGGTTATTACTTAACCAATATATTTTTGTACCAGTTAATTTATTTTTATATAATGTGCAAATATATTCAATATCATATTAATATTGTAAATAAACAGTTTACTGATTTATTTAATTCAAAAAAATCAGTTAATATAATCTGTAGAATAATCAGTAATTATTTATGCATAATATCAAAAATTAAAAATTACAATGCAATCTTTTGGTCACAATATTTTCTCACGCTCTGGCTGTTAACCGGCGTATTTATTTCGATGGTTTTGTACCAGATAATTTTTACAGCAATTCCATTTATACAACTATTACCTCAAATATATGCTTTAATTGTAATTGGTGGCAAATTTATGTTCATGATAATTCTTGCCTCTTCTATTAATTATAAAATTAACAAGTCATTTAAATTATTAAACTCACTTATTGTTACACGTTTTTTATGTTATAATCATAAATGCCAATTACTCGTAAAATTTAAGGTAAAATAGTTAATAAAATATTTTATTTTAAATAATAAAATTAATATTTCTAATTAATTTATTACTAGCTAATGTCGATGATAGAAACAATCGGCGAAAAAAACGTAGGATTTTCTTGCTGGAAACTGTTTATAATTAATTACATGCGATGTTTTGAAGTATTTTAAAATTGATATGAATAAATGAATATATTATACTAATAATATTATTTTTATAGATATTATGTTTATATGCTATGCTGTTTTTACGAGTTATCGAAATGTCCAAGTTTTAACACACTACACCTTATATTCTCTATATTACATTCTACATTACACATTAACTACTGAATTTAAAATCTTACTGTATATTAAAAATATGCTATTTGTAATGATCTAATTGTTAATAACTATTAAACAAGTTGTATGATTTGTGTAATAATTTATGTGAACATAAATCTGTGTTTTACAAAATTATATACAGTGCGATTCAGAATTGTATGATCAATCTCGATTTGTATTGATATGTGCAAAAGTGACTAAAAATGCAGTATAATTTGGAAAACTTTTTCTATGGCGAAATTAATAAAGAACATCGAGCTGTATTTAAATACTGTATATGTTTTTATGTCTTGTGGTTCACCCGTTAGGAGGCGTTAAAGTCAAAAATAAAAAATTAACAAGACACACGTTTTTAAATTTATTTCGACATGCTGAATCAAATGGTGATAGTTAAAATGATCTAGCACTAATCGTTTTTGAAATATAACAAGTTTTATACACCAAAAATAATATAATTCAAATTATTTGTTTAATATTTTATAATAATAAAAATTAAAAATCTAATTAATTTATTATTCACGTGTTAAAGCACAAATTACTATTAAAATGCAATTTATTTTGAATAATTTCGATGTATTTCTAAAAATATTTATTACTTTATTACTGAAAATTTAGTGTATTTGATAAAAATACACGAATACAATCAAAATTAGCAAACTTTGCCATCATATATATTAGGAAATAATTATCCGGTTTTGATGATTTATATATAACTTTAATATGTCATCTACAAAAATCGATTTTGAAGTTTTATCTAGCTACTTTGCGAGAGTCAATAATGCGTCATGCCTTGCGGCTATTCCTTGCACAATCCCGCATGTAGGCCAGGGACCACCACATCGCCTGGTTAGGCACAGTAATCTCTTTAAAGCATATAACACAAGTACAACGTTATTAAACAAATTAAATATAATGACGATATAATATAGTTGTTTTTGAAATCTGTTAATATAAATTAACGTTATATACAATTTTTATTACATGAAATTTTAATTGATTTTTAATTAACAACTTTAGTAATATTGCAAATAAATTTTGCAATTAAATAATTTACAAAAATATTTATAACAACGTACTTTTTGTCAAATTATTCCAAATTGCATAATTTTTTAATTAGATAAAATTATTAATATAGATTAAACTAATAAATTTATATTAATATAATAAATTCTTAAAATACGTTTAATAAATTATATTATTCTAAAGTTAATTTTTATTAATATTAAAATGGTCACATTATTTATAGTGCAATAATTTTTCTTGTAGCACTCAAATATTAGTTATCAGTTGCAAAAATTTTTATTTTATTAATTTAATAAACTATATAAAAAACCATGCCATAAATTGTTTTCTACATTATACTATAACAAAACTGCTATTTGTATTGCAAGCTTTTAAAATATTTAATATATATTAATATAATTTTATATTTTATCCAGTAATTATCATAGTAATATAAGTACTTTAAAAATAAAATCTTGTTACCCATAATAATTTAACACATGTATAATTATGTAATTATTATATTATACTTGATTTTGTAAATGTAGAATATACGATATAATAAATAATTTTATTAATTAGATGATAAATAACAATTTTTATATTGTACTGCATTATTCTCTATTGTGTAATATAATTTTCTGTAACACATCTGATTGAAATGTTAGACCACTAGTAATTTAAGATATAGAACACCGTGTAATTATAAATTTGCGTAAGTATTCTATGTTATCAATATATTATGAATTTACTTCCTTATCTACAAAGTAATTGTAGTTTGTTTCAATGCATTTACGAGTTTGTAAATTATTTTATATATCCAGTAATTACCATAGTAAGATAAGTACTTTTAAATAAAATCCTGTTACCAACTATAATTTAACACAAGTATAATTATATAATTATTATATTATATTTTATACTTGATTTTGTAAATGTAGACTATTCGATATATAATTATATTAATAAGATGACATAAAGCAATTTTTATATTATACTGCAGTATTCTCTATTGAGTAATATAATTTTCTGTAACACATCTGATTAATGTGTTAAACCAATAGTAATATAAGATATAGAACACCGTGTAATTATAAGTATGCATACGTATAAATAGGTTGAAAATTGTGTGATTTAACACTTTAGTACACTTTGTTGTGCCAATCATAATTATTTTTACAGAAAATAGTTTATTCAAATTACTAACAAACTACAAATGTCAGGTAAATTATTTATATACTTAATTCATTTATATACATCGACGAAATTTATTAATCAACGCAATTAAACGTTTATAATTGATAAACTAAGCCAGTTAATATTACATGCGAACATATAGAAGAGGTTAAATTAAAGACCGGAGAAGTAGTGCCTTTAGCGGCGGCGACCGACGCGATCAACGCGGCCAAGCAGTACCCGCTGCCGGCGCTAACGACGCGCTTCGAGTGGCGTCGCAATCCGTTCGACGCCGCGCACCGGCACCGCATCGACGAATGGATCGAATGGACGCAAGCGTTCAGCTGTATGTCCGCCGACCAGTTCGCCCGCTCGAAGCATCTCTGGATTTTCGGCTCGCACTTCTTCCCCGACTGCCGGCGCCCGGACCGCTACGAGCACCTGCTGAAGCTCATGATCGCGTGGACCGTCTACGACGACCAGATGACCAACACGTGGGGCGAGACGCGCGCCCGCTATCGCGACGCCGGCGTCATCGTTTGGCGCCAGTTTGAGCTCTGTCTCGACCGACTCGCGACGGGCCGCCAGGTGCCGCTCGACGCGTGCCGGCCCTACGTAATCGCTTTCTACCTGTGCCTCGATGCAATCTGCCGCGATTTGAGCACGGCACAACGCACGCGCTTTATTGCCGGTTTGCGCCAGTATTCGCTCTGCACTAAAAACGAACTTGTTAACTCAGAGCATGAGACCACGTTTGCCAGTTTAGAAGAATTTTTCGAGGTTTGAATCGATTTAATTATCATGTTACAATTTAATTATTTATTTTTTTCATATTTTATTAATTATTATTAATGCTTGCAATAATTTGTAGTAATGGTAAAATTTGTAAGAATATTCAATCAAAATGTTTGTTAATCCAACAAGCTCAAATATAAACTATAACATTTAATAGCAGCGATTACTACTAATAATATTAACACATTAACATTACACATCTCAGTTTAGTTTTTATTATTTGGCTAAAGCTTATTTTTTGGAAAGAATTAGACTAATTATATTCAGCTGATACTAATTAATAATTATATAACTAGCTGGTTTTTAACCGAACATGTATTACGCATAAAGGACAGCAGTTGCAAAACAGAACTATTGTATTTTTAATACTGTTGAATAACCATGTAACCATGTAAATTTTATCGCTCGGCTCGAGCAGCTGCGCGCCCAGAACGTGGGCGCCGTGCCGGCGGTCGACCTAATTGAGTACGCGAACGAGTTCGAGCTGCCCGAGCGCGACTGGCGCGCGCCGGACCTGCTGGAGCTCAAGCGGCTGCTGGCGATCTGCATCGGCGTCTCAAACGACCTCTACTCGTTCGACTGCGAAATGCGCGAATTCGGGCACAACCTGCGCCGCCTGCACAACACGGTCGCCGTGATCGCGCTGCGCGACCGCTGCCCGATACCCGATTGCCGCGACGGCCGAAATTATGGCAAATTACGAGCAGAAAGCGCACGATTTGCATCAGCGCATCGTCGCGGCCGCCGACTGTAGCGCCGAAAAGCGCCGCTACGCCGACGCGAGCCTCCTCTTCATTAGCGGCAGTTTTCGCAGCACCGCCTGCTTAAGCACTCGCCACGATCCGGATCTAATCGGCCAAACCGCCGGTGCTGATTAAGCAAGTATATGTTGGCAAAATTCTGGCACGATTAAATTCAGTATTAAATACACTTTCGAAATAGTTTTCGAATTGTTGAGGAAATTTCGCTATAAACCAGTTAAACAAGTTTTAAATTTATATAAATATACATTCTTATCGAGATTTTAACTATAAATTTAATACTATTTTATTTAAATGTCTAATCAATAATATTATTATATGTATTTTTATTATTAATATGTAATAAATAAATGACAAACATGCAATTTTATTTTTTTAACAGTTTGTTTTATAATACACTCGAAGTCCAATTCTATCACTTGACCTGGGCAGAGAATTTGAGGGATAGAAATGGACCAGGGACAAAAATGGATTTACTATGTACAGTGCTATAAATATGCTTTAAAAATGTACATATAGAGGTTTTTATTTAAAAAAAAGTACTTATTTTTTAAAAATAGTGGTCAATTGAAACGTAAAATCAGCTTGGTGATCTTCACCATGGTCGTTTGTGGCTTATAGCAGATAATCTCGTTGTAAATAAAAGAATTTAAAGTCTTAAAAATCAAACGTTCTACTAATTCAAATGTAGCAAAATTGGAATCAATTTGTAGATAATTATAAGTTATACAATAAAATTGACCATTGGATCAAATTGATCTTTGAATTCGATTACAAAGCACGAGATTTTAATTTTTAAACTCAATTATTTCCGCTTAGCTTTTCAACATAACTCTAGATTTTACCAATTTTCTCGATAATCACTAATCCGATAATCTCTTTGAATATATCAACTAAATTCTTATTAAATGTTTATTAATTTGGTATAAGTCTTAACTAAATCGAGTAAAAACTTTAAAAGTTATTAAATTGTAAAGTTAGATTTCTAGTAAAATTTGGTTTTTAAACACAATTTTTGCGTTGAGTGTACAAATCGTAATTATAAACAATTCAAAAATTAGTATTCAAATCACTAATAGCCAAATCCGAGTCATCCATATCGATAACTTTGCAGTGAATTGACTGCAGTTTCGATAGTCTTTGCAATGATTTCAATGCATTCAATGAGTGATAGAAATGGATTTCGTGTAATACAGAGATAAAAACTTAGTAACTATTGCTTAACTAATGCTTATAGTTAACACATTTTATTTTAAATAAATGAATTTTAAATCAAAATTTACAGTTTGCAAAAAGTGATAAAATTGGACTAAAATATTGAGTAATTATTGCATAGATGCTACTAAATAGTGTTGACAGAAATGGACTTGTGACAAAATTGGACTTGATAGAAATGGACCATGTTAGCATAGAGCTTAATACAAGATGGTTATGGTTTTGAGAATTGAGGGACAGAATTGGAAAAGTGACAGAATTGGGTGTTGACAGAAATGGACTTCGAGTGTACATACTTTATATACGTGTAAATATATAATCAACGATAAATTTAACAAACTTATATTACAAAATTTTTTAGGTTTTCACTTAAATTCAGATGAAATTTATCAATAAATGTAAAATTATAAAAAGAGGTATAGTGCTTAAAGTAGAGATTTTTATTTCGCTCAATAACTAGTAATACATTTAATATTTTATTAAGTTAAAACTGACTCGTCAACTGTACAATGTGAAAGTATACTGATAAATTATATAATTATTACCATTAATACATTTGACTGTTACGGAAAGATATTTCAACTTATAGTTTATAATATTAGAAAATTATTTTAACATTGAAAGTGTCATTAATAAATTCCAATTTAAGTTCTAGTGACATGACTAATTAACAATGTGCAATAATGCATTTATATTGTTTATCTAATTAATCAATAATAATATGTCTCGACAACAAAAACATAATATGACAAAATAAATTAGTTATGAAAAATTATAATTAAATAAAAGATATGTTAATATATTTTAGAGTTTTATAATGTAGAAAACAATTTAAAGCATGTTCTTGTTATTTACTAAGTCAAATTGATAAAATTTAATATTTTGCGTACAATTGATAACTAAGTTAATAATGTGATTGCTACACGCTAAATTATTGTCATAAAAGTAACGTGACTATTTTAACATTAATAAAAATTTACATTTATATTAAAATATATTATTATGTTAAATTAATTTGGAAATCATGATTTTGATATAAATTAAACAATTGAAAATTGTAAAAGGTAAGTTATAAAATTATTTGTAAGTTATAAGAATTATTCATAATGTACTCATAATACTCATCATTATGTACTGTATTAATAAATTTCAAAAACAAACATGATCGATTCTCGCATTTGTTACATATACCTGTATTCTAAATAATTACAATTATATATTCAATTGAATTAGATATTTTTATTATTGGTAGAGTTTATATTTAATTCTTAAACAAGCTGAATTAATGGAGTAAATATACTTTTAAACAAAAAATATTGAATTGATTGAATTGAGAGAGAGAGAGAGAGAGAGAGAGAGAGAGAGAGAGAGAGAGAGAGAGAGAGAGAGCGTTCAGCGGACTGTTTACCAAAAGCGGAATATTACTGACCGGCGAACAGAAATCGGCGAATAGCGAGCGCGGCGGCTGACCGATGCCGACGGGCTGTTAAAGAACGACAATTGCCTTTTTGCAGATCCTGTCATAGAAATCGGAACCGAAATGAGTCGGAAATTAAATCTAACGCAAAGTTTTGTCACAATTTTCGACACTTCTGTAGTAACGAAAGTGCACCGAATGAATACAGTTTATACGTGTAACTATTAAATGTAACGATTGGTTAGAACTTCTACAGCTCTTTGTTGGCGCACATGGACTGCGATAAGTGAGCGAACGGACGGTCGTCAGCACCGGATCCACACATTTGAGAGCGACTGACATTTGGACACATCTTCCGAATTCGGTTCCGATCGGGCGGTCGAGTAGGTGTAGCCCGAGTGGTGTCATGTGTTTCGCTCGTATTTCTAAACAATGTTCTTAATTAGTAAAATTAAGTTTATTTATAATTAATATTAAAAATTAAGTTTTAGAATTTACCAGCAATAAATTAGCATGTGCATGCACGATTCATTTTAAATACACTGCATAAACATCTGTACAGCGTTTGATACAAATATTTTCCAAAATATTTTTGCACAACTCGTAGTTATTTAATGACGACATTTGTTTGAATAGTATTTAATAATTAATTTATTAGAATTTTTACTAATTATTTATTTACTTATTTATTAATTACATTATTTTGTCTTAATACTTTTGTAAACAACAATATTTTTAAATATATATATCATTGAATAAATTTTATATTTTCAATATTAAGTAGCGCAATAACACGATAACAAAACCATGACAAAATTATGTTCAGTACAAACAAATTCATTCACTTTAACTATGGAATAAAGACTTAAATCAAATGTTTGTTATACTTTTGATTGAATTGTTTGTTTTGGTGTTTCGTAACACTATTTAAAGATATGTTTTTTATTCGACTTGTTTTCAAATATTTACAAAATATTTTGACACAACTTCTAGTCAATTAATGTTGACATTTTGCTTGACATATACTGAATTATTAATGAATTTTAGTATAACTCATCTATATTATTAATAAATATATAATTAATATTATACTTCAAAGTATATTCGCATTACTTTATTTCAACCATTTACTGCAAATCAAATAATTTAATTAATATTAAGCGAACTGATTGCTGTTAAGTTAAAATTGAGCAAATGATCATGATAACATCGTGATGGTAACACCTGCTCAATAATTTCTAATAATAACTACAATACATACTTAATTATATATACGATGGAATCGAAACTAATAGAATAAAGAGATTACAACCGAATTATTGTTTTAAAATATCTATTAAGTAATAAATGTCGATATGTTTAAAACAATTGACAAATTAATTATTTTGTTTCAACATAATTATTTAAACACTTTTTTGTAAAAATTTCAAAATAAAAAGTTTGTAAACAAATAATATTAATTAAGTGTACTGTTAAGAAAATGTGGAAGAATTCTGGCAAATATTATATTTGCCATGATCAAAAAATGATTTAATAGTGTGTTAATATAATTTTAAAAATATAGTAATAATTAGTACAATTTAAATATGGAATCAGTCGAGTAAGCAGTTTTAAACTAGTAAGAAAGCGCCAAAACTTGTTGTGATAGTAATTATAGCAAACTTCTAACATTTATATTATGTTTGATTTGATATAAGGTTGAATGCACTTATTAAACATTTATTATTTAGCTAAATATAGTAAGTTACTCATAATGTTATGCGATATTTATACTAAAAATCATCCTTGTTAAATTTGTTACAGTAGACTGTAATTACATTCAACTTTTGTTAAATTATTGTCATTTTTATAGAAAGTTTCGTTTATAAATATTTCTTGCTAAAACTAAGTTGATTACACGAATATCAAGTTTGAATTAAGTATTACTAATATGATGTAATTCGACAATGATATTTTTTCACTTCATACTATAATTAGTAATATAATATAATCAATTGCCATGGTGATAGTGTTATTATTCTTTTGTTATGTTGTTGTTCGACTACATTTAAACATGTACAGCATAACTTTTCTTTAAGTTATTAAAAATCAATTATTTCATTTGCAATTTATGAGAATACACTGAACTAATTACTTTAATTTTTTAAATTAAAATAAAAAACATTTTAAAAAATTAATTGATATTTAAACAAATGTCGACATTAAGCCATTATAAAGAGTTTAATAAAATTTATGAAAACATTTGAAAACAAATCAAATTTTGTAATGTTTGCGACGAAAGTGTTATTCTCATCACAAACAACGATAAAGTGTATGCTTTCGGCGACAACTTTAGGGGTCGACTCGGTTTCGATCATTATATTGAGGCGATGGGACTGAAAATTATACCCGAATTATGCGGACAAAACATTACCAAGATTGTTTCTGGTGTTGCATTCTATTATGCTTTAACCTCCGATAAGAGAGTGTTTAGTTTTGGATATAATCTTTTCGGTCAGTTGGGTCGCGGCTATGCCAGCAAACGCGGCAAATGCATAAAATCAGCATGTATTGATTATTTTAATAATACCGATTGTCGATATTAAATGAAGACTATGCCACGTTCTGGCGCTAACAGCACACGGCGTTGTATACGGATGGGGTAGTCATCACTTGAGACTAGTCGGGAGCGGAGAAGCGGAATATTACGCGAATCGAACGGAATTGCTATTCCCGTCAAAACATACGATTGTATCGATCTATTGCTCGACGTATACCTCATTCGCGTTAACAAGTCATGGAATCGCTTACAGTTGGGGTAATAACGCAGACAACGAACTGGGTTTGAATTATATTATAATATTATTAAACATGTTAATTTATCTAGTATTTGCACAAACTCTCCTAATTTAAGAATAATGTAATTTATAACAAACGACGGATTCATATATTTTTGCGGAACAGTTAGTGACAAACAATACGCGATCACTAAACTGAACAGCGATTTAGTATTCGATCGACTCTACGAATACGGTTTCGCCAAATCCGGGCCGAAATTGCGTGCATTTATGGAACATTAATTCAACGGTAATTTAATGATAATATATTTGAATTGTTTGTAAAGGAGTTAAACATAACTGTTGAAACAATTTGATAACAATTAATTCGGTGAAAATTTATTATGTAAACGTCACACAAAATGAAAATATAAATTGGAAATTGTAGGTAATCAAACAAATGTGCAAAGCCGTCCAAGAGTGGCACACTGTGCCACTTTATGCTTATGTATTTCATACACTGTTTGGTGATAAAAATTATTGTTCACAAATATAATTACACATAAAGATGAGTTGAGTAAAAAGTATTCAACTTGCTTTAACTGTTTGTCTGATTATAGAGTTTGAAAGTATATCATGAATGAGTCAGTGAAGTTTATTGATGAATCAATCATGGTAAACTCTATTAACTAAACTTATCTTTTTAAAATAGATTAACAACTTAAATTGAAATTAATGCTATATTAAAAGTTTAATACAAACGATATCTGTGAATGACTTTTAGAATTATTTAGTAATCATGCTCGATTTTACATGAATAACGCTAGCATATTTATTATAAAATTTCTGATTTGGACGGGCTTGCAAATGTGCATGCTACACTAATGACATTAAATGAGTATACAAATGTGCAAACAATTAGATCGTACACCTAAGATGTTAAATTTAACTAGTTAAAATTATTATAAACAGCTTATATTTTATACCAAATTAAAGCTCATGCGATTTACTACAAAACCCAATTAATATATTTAAAAACAAAAACAAAATGGCGGCGCAGGAGGGCTTAATAGTTATACCCTCATTTTTTATCTTTTTAAGGGATTTTTATACAAAAATTTAAAAATAATAATTAAAAACAAAATTCAATTTAGCATATTTTGCCTAAAATTATATTGAACATTATATTTCTTCATAATTTATTTAAAAATTAAATTTGTTTTTAAATATATTGATTGGGTTTTGTAGTAAATCGCATGAGCTTTAATTTGGTATAAAATATAAGCTGTTTATAATAATTTTAACTAGTTAAATTTAACATCTTAGGTGTACGATCTAATTGTTTGCACATCTGTAAGTTGTGTTCATATGTTTATGAAAATATTCAAAAACAATTATTAAATGTTTTAACGTTTAAGACTATTTAGCAAATAACAATGAAAAAGTAAATAAACATTTTATTTTTACAATTGCAACCATATCAGTAAATGTAAATACTATCATGACAAATATTAAAATAATTAATAAATTAGGTTCAAGTGGTTTAAGTCATGTTTTTGAAATAAATCATAATTACGTTGGAAAAGCTGATGCGATTACAAGAATTAATTTAACAAGTATGAAATGATATATTATTAATAATAAATATATTAATGACAATTTAATTATAACCACCAGATATGACGGACATTAATCGTAACTACATTTTGAATAGAGTGAAATTGATATCTAAGATAAACTCAAAATATGTGGTGAATTACAAGACCTCTTGGATTGAAAGCAATTGTCTTTACATTCAAATGGAGTTATGTTTCGGAGA
>JAQIXC010001825.1:0-12918 GCA_034697605.1 Metabelba pulverosa
TGATCTTAAATTTATTTTTAATTAAAAATATTTACATAATTCCATGATGAATTAAGTGAAAGAGTGTTTATTGTAGTAGCCCAATGGCTATAGTAAAGGAACCACTGTCTATTGTTTATACTCATATGCAATGATTAATCTAGTTAAAAATCCTTTTTATAAGCGCCAATTTTGATTTGGCTGATTTTATCCTAAGCTTGCTCATAAGCTAATTACGCACAAACACACTGTAATAGCGCATACATTCTTACATGATAAAATGAGCAAAAATAAAAAGACGTTTAAAATTTGTCGCACAGGCAGTGTGTGATGGGAACGGATGGGCAATTCGGTCGCACCGACAGACGAACTGAGCGCTCGTCGACCGAAATACTAATTAGAATCCAAAGTGAAAATCCAGATTCGAGTTGAATGCGAATATGTGACCGAATTTGGGCCAAACAGTGCCAAACATAATGTCATACTTATAGCCGTTATAGCCCTTATAGCCATACAAGCCATATAAGCATGCACCAATTTTGCTTCCCATGGCCAACACATTTGGCGAAACTATTATCTCTTCTCCGACTCCGCACTCAAATCGCTCCAAACGATTGGTTCGGTTCGCCAGCAGTTGTGTTAATCGACTTTCGGTCCCGAAAATGGATTTATGCGTAAATGTTATTCGCGTTTTGCGCACAAACCCTACTGTACAGTACAGTGTCTATATCTTAGTAGACGTAGATGAGCATGCTTATATGTTTGATAACGACACATACGGTATGGCATGTTAGTCGGAAATAAAACACTTACTTCGAAATTATCGCAATTGTTGTCAAAATCCGGTTTTGCTTTGCATTCACGCGATAGAGTCGGCGAACAAATTAAGCCCTTATTCTCAGATTGAACGCAGATTTCGATTCGTCTAAATCGCATTCGCTTTCATTTTTTCAATAAGCGGTGTGATGTTACATGATGAAAACGAGCAATTTGACCAAGGTTAACATCTCAGCGAACACCTACCAGTTGCCAGTAGTCTAGCGCCAAATGTGTCGCCAATTTTGTTGTTGTTGTGGCGAAAGTTTAAATATTTGTTTCGCTATAATAGCGTATATTTTCGGTTAATCTCTTCGCGTATACACACGACTCGTGCGAGAGATTAGTCGACATTCCTTTGATTAATGCATTTGATTGGTATCGGCGTTAAGCTCTTCTTTCATACCATTCCTAAAGATCTGACACAAAGTTAGACAATAAATAATAGACAGAAAAAATGTGCCATTAATTCGGGAAAACATCTCAATAGTAGTGAAACAGTGTTTTGATTAACGCGTTTCCATTCTATCTATAGCTCAGCTCTAGAGCTAAGCTCCGGTTCCGAACCGAATCGGTCGACCATTTCTATTAACCTTTTGTATTGGCGACGAGGGCTCGGATTGTTGGCCCGACTTATTGTCTTTCCGGCCGTACGTCAAAACTCGAAGTCAAGCCTTCGATCGACTCTTCGCACAAATACTCATTTTTTCCAAATAGCCATCAATTGAATGGTTGGAGCGGTTGAGCGGTTGAGCCGCCGCTCTGACTGGGCTCTCACTGGGCGCTCACTCGGCTCCACAGCTCAGCCGACTCTATGGCAACTGCTTTCCAACTCCTATTGACTCTCGAATTGCTCTAATAGTTTGTTTTGGATGAGGATAAGTGCGGCGCTCTCTGCACACATAGCTCGCAGTTCTCGCGTTTCGACACAAACTCCATTCGCAGCACTAGGCCTACTGTCTCGCCTGCCAGAGCCCGCATCTGCGTTCAGGCATACGCTCTCTGAGCCGCGGATCTGATCCGCAGACGAGAAGTGCGTTTTTTGCTGTAATCGAAATCATTCGCTGCGTTCGTACGACACGTCTCTCCGTCTGCTCACGAATTCTCTTCGCCTTTAGACTCGAATTTTCGCATTTATTTGAAGTCTCTTTCGAAGTCCACTCTATTTGCTGTGAAAGGCATTCATCGCTCGCATCCGAAACCTAACGAATAGTTTTCGATAAGTCTATTGATTTCGATATAAACGCAGTTCTACTCGATTTGCGCCGAAATTCCGAAAATTATATTTTCTTTATATGTATTACTATTTTTCGTTTCCATTCTTTACGCTCTTATCTCTTGTGTATTAATTCTAAGCATTTAATGTCTATATTCTTAATGTTGTGATATTTTTTGGCTCAAATTTGTTGTTTTTCTTCTACTTTTCTATCGCTTTTGTTGTGCGAAAACGACTTTTTCGATCCGAAAACGATTTTTTACTCAATTTTAAACAAATAAATCCGAAATGAGTGACAAAAATATCTAATACGAGATAAATAGGAAAAAGATTTGAAAAGCCTTTAAATGCGTTCGGATTTGCAGTTATTATTTATTTAGCGAATGAAAGCTGTCTTTTCGTCCAATTGTTAGTTTCCGACAACAAACGAACAAAAGTTATATTTCTATTCCTTTTTCTTCTGTCTATTTATTCTTCATTCGACAAAAAGACGATTAGTTTTTAATTGTAAATAATGTGCTCGACGTCTGACAAGCGGTGCAACAAAAAAGCAAATATAATGTTCAATCTGTGCCGATCTGATGGGCAATAAGAGCACTTGTTTTTCACGTCAGTCCGTACGTGCCTATCGACCACATATCAGGTGAGCCATCGGTTCCTCTTATCGCTCATTCTTTGCGTATTTCGTTTGCAATTATTTCTATTTTTGTTTTTTAATAAATAAATATTTTTCGCTTTAATTTGTGCGAAAACTTTTGCTACCATTTAAATGCAATCAATCGATTCCGGAGCGCATCCCAAACCCCAAACCCTAAGGCCTCGTATACAGTCTCTCCGCTATTCGAATGTCTGATGTGTTTTAGTGATTATTAAATCAATATGTTTCGCATAAAATTAAATCTTAGCATGTACATTCTCTCAACGAATACCGTATATGCGAATCACATTTGACGCTTCGTTTGTTTTCGAATTCATTTTTTTCCTTTCTTTCAAAGTTTCGAAAAGTTTTTTCTTCTTTCGCTATAAAAATGTTTTTCTAATCTCTTAAACTGTGTACTAATATAATAGAATTTAAGCTTTTTTTGAGTAATATTTTTAATGCATATATACTTTAATGATGTTTAAAAAATTCAGTTTCGAAAGGAGTGAAAACGCGATTATCGCGAAAAATGCATTTCACGCCGTTGTGAACGGCGAGAGAGAAACCAAAGTACCTTGTATCTTTTTCCCTCGATTCTCCCAGTCATTCACTCGACTCTTTTGTTTGAATTAATGCCATAATGCCATGTATATTTTATTTGCGAAATACATCTTTGATAAGCAGTGGTTCAGTCATTAAAATATTATTGAAATGAAATGAATTGGAAATACAGCGCCGACTGTAATGATTGCGTTAATGAGTTGTTTCGGTAATTGATTTATTCGTTCCGAATGCCAATCGTAAGCATCTCTTATCCATTGTTTTGCTTCTCTATTAAGTTATATAATAATAATAATCTCTTTTTGTATTGCAATTAATCTGCGTTTGACTCAAATCTGATGATTCAATGTTTGCATTGGTATTCGCTTTTAGCCAATATTTGCTTTTATCGTAGAGTTGCCGCTGGTTTTAATTTGAGCATGCTAAAAATATTAATAATGCCTAATGGATTGCTATAATGCGATTCAATTGTTTTCCCAATTTTTGTTTCTCTCGCATAAAATTAATTAAACTTAATACTTTATACATCGGTTTATAATGCTTTTTTCGATTTTCTCATTAAATTCGTTCTATTTTTAGCGAATATTTTGCGTCAAAATTGTTTCAAAAGTTTTATTTATTTTTATTTTTGCTGGAAATCTGATAATTTCTCAAAAATAGCAATGCATAATTTTTGTTTCGAAAACGCATTCAACGCTTCAGACACAACCCATACGCTAAGAGAGAGATTAGTTCTGTAAAAATGTTGGTTGGCATATTCTTTTATTATTTAAATAAATTTATACTGTATATTTATGGATGA
Source organism: Metabelba pulverosa (assembly GCA_034697605.1). Lineage (NCBI taxonomy): Eukaryota > Metazoa > Arthropoda > Arachnida > Sarcoptiformes > Damaeidae > Metabelba > Metabelba pulverosa. The sequence goes on from JAQIXC010001825.1 coordinate 4,015, forward strand.
ATAGACATACAGAACCGTATATTTGTACAGGATAAAGCCAACGGAATGAATCGATAGCGCAATTCGATTCTAGCATGTATAGCTTGGAGCGAAAATGCAAAGCAGCACTTTTCAGCTTATGTACACGATTTCTACATGATAATTTAATTCAATAATAATTATACTTTTTATGCGGATATTATTCATTCGGATTGCGAATGCATTTATGCACTTAAACCCGAAACACAAACTTATTTCACATTCTATTCTTCAAAACAGTATTTACTAAACCCTAAACACCAGCACTAGATTAGCTAACGGAGCCAAAAGTCAACTTCCCTATCCGTGCCTCTCCTAGCCTTCATGGGAGCAGTTGTTTTAGTTTTCTCCACATATTTACCCACAGTTTTCGATGGAGATTGCGATCAAACAGTTAGAGTAAAAAAGGAACTGTCTATTCGTCTATTTGTGTATTTGTTCGGCTGCTGTGCCTCGAAAAACGAGTCGTCATCTACTCTACGGTTATTCTGCGGTTACTCTTAGTGCCGATTCAGCGCTTTCGCAGCCGTACTCACGGCGTTCCGGCGCTTATACACAGAACTTGAACTTAATTTCGAAACTCAAGTCCTTTATTCGACTCTCAATTTGTTTAGACAACAGATTAGAAGATATTTTTCTATTGAAAACTGTATTTTTATTCAATTTATTCACTGAAAAAATGATGAACAGTGTAAAATTTTAATCCGCATCTAATCATTTTACGCATTGCCTTACGTAATGCATAAGACTTGGCACCGATTCCCGTGTTATGCAAAATATCTTTTCATTTATTATTGAAAAGTTTCTTCGCGTCGAGAAAGCCGTCAATTTGTCATTAGATTTGTTTGGTTTTTGGTTTTGAAAACTTCGAGTTTTTGATTGATTTTTGTTTAATTCGAAGCGTATGTCAAACAGGTATCAAATATCAATACTTTCTCCAAAATAGCGTTACTATTCTTATGTAACTTTTGACTGACAATTCTCTTTATTATTATTCTATTTTTATTTTTCAAACCTTTTTGAGTAAAAGCTATAAATGTTTTTACGTAATAATGAACTGAAAGTTGTGGTAAAACGTCGAGTATATGAGCGCCTAATCGTCGAAATGTGTGTCGAATCGATCCAACAGTTGCGCTGTTTTTCTACGTCTCGACTCCGAAATCGATGTCTTATTCCACAAATTGAACGCTTGTTCTCATTATCCCAAACATTGACTCTTTTTTCGCGAATCTTAATATCGCTTTTTTCGACTAATCATTATATAACTAATGGATTACACCTTCAATGGCATCAATGCGTTTCGGGTTATGACAGACATTCCCCTATACTATGGTCTCGATTCGCGAGCAGCCGAACCAATAACCCTCTGCTGTCTCACCCTCTCTATCGCCAACTAATGTAATATTAATTTGATTTTTACTGAAATTAGTTTTGGCTCTGAATTAATGATCGAGTTTTCGGTGAATAAAAAACTCATTTGTTTTTCAAATGCCAACCAATTTGTCTGATGTTTTGATTTAATCAAACGAACTATTTATTCACCGATACTCGCATCGCATATTTACCATGCACATTTCACTTCTTCTTGGCACACAATTACACTGAACAATTCCAGCATTTATAGCATTTGCAACTATGTTGAGACAATTTATTAACAATTCAGTTACATCTCTGACATGAATTAAATTAGCGAACAATTTGTTTATTGTTTTTATATTCGAGTCAATGCTAATAAGTGCTACACTTTATACGAAATTTGTTTTTTTTATGTAAAATTCAGCAAATTTTTTGTGTAAATTATAAAAAGACTTAAATATCTAATTTTCAGGGTTAAAATATACGTTCAGATAGTTGATAAACGTTTATATTTAATTTAGATTGATCTATTGCATGCAAAGTTGCGAAATAAGCTTGTTAAGATTGTAAAATGTAGTGTTAGGTACTATCGATTAAAATAACATTAGTTCCGATTTTATTCAAACATTTTAACTAAACATTTGTTTTGATATAAATTTCTTCGAATGTATTTGTGTCGAAGATAGAAATGCTCGTCGTGTGCCAAATTCTAGCATGGCGAAATTAAATTAAACTTGCTTTAAAGTCAAGGGATTAGAGCCGGAATCTACTCCTGAATTCCTGCGATATATACTGTATAAAAAATCGAAACCATTTCTTACAACGAAAAGAATTATTGTTTTGTTTTTGTACTGAAAAATCAGATTAATTCTCATTCGAAGTCTTTTTACATTAATCATCGAATGCTTCCATAAAATAGCGACTCTTTTCCGAAAACATAACATAAAAACTTCGGAAATATTTTTCGGCGATTCCTCTCTTCGATACATCAGATTCTGACCTCTTTTTCGCAAATGATATCTTAAAACAGTTTTCACTCATTCTCTCTGTTTATACGATTTAAAACACATCCAAATGGATCGCAAACTTTAATTACTGCTTAAAATAGTTCTGTGCACAAAAAAAAAGAAGAAATCTGCTATTTTGTGCATGATAAATGTTTCCATAAATCAATAGAAAGCGTTTTCGAGAAAATATTAAAACCGATTGAAAATTCGTATGAAATATATGAAAGCAATGCTTTAGAAGCTAAACGAGATTCGATGTGGTTGTAACTCGCGGCAAAATATAACCCTGTTCGTTTCCCTATTCCAAATCATATCGCATTCAATTTATACAGTGCACATAATCTTGTATTTCACTTTCGGCGCTCACATACCCGGTTGACTGGGAGAGAAGGGCAGACATTAGTCGCGTTATAATTGTTTGATTCGATGCGAACGGTAGTGAACGACGAGATTGAGTCGAAACGAGTCGTCGAATAGGTTTGGCTTTCAGTCACTGCAGTCACTCATCTTCGCCACCGTTCGCCGACTTTTTCTTTTTACTACACATTCTCTTCTATCCATTCATCAGTAGATTTCATGTGACATAGGCCTCAAACTACGGGGCTTAGGGTCTAAATTTAGCCATGCTCCTTTTTTGCTCGGTTTGCTCGGTTTAGCTGCTTTTTGCATCACTTGTTTGCATTTTCGAAATCTTTTCGTTGGATTAGCGCTCGATTCGGGTTCAGTCGACACCAGAAAAGTTGAGTTTATTTTCTGAGCCATGCCTTTGGTGAGGGCAACACATTTGGGGTACACTCTCTCCTCTCTCCCCCACCCTCTCAGCTCTCACTCTCATTCCACTGCTTTGAGTGCTCGGATGGGATAGTGAATCTGCAGTAGTTCTCCCAAACATATCACACGATTCCCTTCCTATCCGTCCCATCGCTGCTATCCCACAAAAAATATCAATAAACTGAGTCTTTTCGCTGGAAGTCCTTTACTTAACCATTAGTGCACAGTATATACAGTTACATACTGTACAGCAATGTACAGCACATTCTCGCCGCTTGTGTCTCATTAGATGTGCTCTTCTCAGCCATGTTTGCCATTCATAAGGCGAGTCGTCGTCTACTCGTCCGATAGTCTTTGCATTTGTCATATAATCGACTGTTTATTCGCCAAAATGTTTATTCGCCACCTCTTACCACAAGTCAACACAATGTGTGCTCTTTATTATTGAACACATTTTCTGTGCAGTATATGTCGTATATATCGACTGATATGCCCTACGTCTGGTGCGATACGCCTCACCAGCTAATGGCTATACATAACTGCGAACATGTACTCTAAGATCTATTTCTCAATTAGTGATTGACTTTTATTACACATTTCTCTCGTTTTTCACAAAAGAATTTTCGATAAAAAAATCTCTTTTTGTTCGTTGCGTTCAATACGGAAAGCACTCGAGTGTCGAGTTTTGGGAAGAGTTTTGAAAATGATTTAACAGTTTTGAAGCCAACAAAAACTCGTTACAAACTAGCATGTTCAAGTGTTGATTGTTTGCCTAACCTGTGAGCGCTCGCAATGAGTTCACTGAAAGACATAATCAAATCGAAGTTCAATTCGAGGTATGTATTGATATTCGTTAGTCGTCTCCAAACACTCATTACGTTGTTTACGACAACAGATATTTCAATTAGTCTTCTGTTGCGAACGTAAACTAAATGTAGCCAATGATACAGACTATACACAATGCGATTGTGCCATATGTTAAGTGGTCTGTCGAGAGCCGTAGCCGTCGAGTGACCGGCCGTAGAGAGACAACAAATTTATTGTCACTTTTAGTTTGAGTCGTGGCGTTCACTTCGGTGCTCTGCGCCCAGACATCGAGTTTTCAATTTATTGCCGCATTTCTCCTCTTTATACGACTCTATCGCTCGACTACCGGCTTAAGTGATATAAATTCCATCTCAACTACACTACAAATAGCCCTCGTTTTAGATGCTCTCTCATCCCTCTCTCCTCCTCTCCCGCACTCTCGCGCTCTCTGAGGCACTCGAAAGCGCAGATTGTCTTCAATTTGTTGTCATTCGACGATTATTGCCATCAATTGTTCTCCGCTTTCGTCAGCACAACAACGACTAACACTTTCAGCGACTGTTCCGCGCATTTCAATAACACTTAACAATTCGTACGCTTTTTACATATTCTCCGAACCATTTATTTCCCTACTTTTCGACAATATTTTCGACAACACTTACGATAACTCCATTCGATCTAAATTTATATCTATCGCTGTTTTCAAGAGTTTTTTCTGTATAAAATTATTGTAGAAAACGTTATTTTGCCAATTTGATTTTTCAGTCGCTATTCTAGCTTTCAACTTTTTTTTACTATCGATTAGTGGCTCCGAAAAAAACATGAAATCTATTTTCGAATCAAAATAAGCCGTATATTCGCGACGAAAAAAGTTTAACCGCTTTTCGTATCGCATCTGACAATCGATAATATTCGCGATTTTCAGATTCACTCCGATTTGACGACTTGAGACTCAATTGCATTTCCGTTCAATCGAATCCAATTGCAATGCAATGATCGCCGACTCGTCGACAGTCGCGGCCAATAAATATTGTTCTCAACGCTTGTTCTCAACGATTGTTCTCAAACTTATTGCTCGAATCACTCGATTCTCGCTTTCATTACCAAATTATTGGCGCTTTTCAGAGAGCCTTTCGAAACGACTTTTTGTAAAACTGTTTCTGACATTCCCTACCCGTGCGCTCTGTTTGGCCCGAATTTATTATATTCAATCTGCGCTCCGCTTTATTTTAGCAGGCTACTTATTTATAAAGTAGACATCAAAGTTTATTTATTTATTTATATTTTTGATTTATTAAAGATAGAGTTGTATTGCATTTGTGATGCGTTTCTATTCAATTGCCTTTCGATCGATAGCGCGAATCGCAGAGTAATGCCGAACAGAGACGACGGCCAGAGATTGTCGAGCCTTTAGGACATGAACTGATCGCTCGCTTTAACCGCTTTAACCAAAGCTTTAAATTATAGATATTATAGATATTTTCGAACTTTAATTCCAGAGATATATTAAATGCAAACGTTTTGACGAACGAAGTGTTAAAACATTTTTACGAATCACTGACCACTCACTCGAAAATAGGGGATTCACTGACAGCCGTTGCCTACAGTTGTCATAAGCACCCGCACTCTGCACAGGCACTCTGCACAGGCACTCTGCACGGGCACTGCACCGGCACTTCTTGCCATTCGCTTATATTGTTTTCGTAATAAAAGAGAAGATAATGTCATTCCAAACAAAGATGTAATCAGCATGCTTATTTTCGGCTCAATTGACAGTTAGTGCCACATTAGAGTGAGACCTCTTGTTGCACATAACGGTCTGTGCAAACAGTTAACTCTCGGCGCGCCTGCACTACACGTAAGGGCAGTGTTAGTCTAACTGTTCGATCGCGAGTCGAGTTGTTGTGTTGGGTAGACATCGGAGTCGTGAGTGTCGTAAGTGTTTGTACTGTTTGTACACTTCGATTGATTACATATTAGATGTAATATATGGTCGTCTCTGTCGGCCAGTGATCCGATTGCGAGCCATTCGTTGTGATCGATGTCTCTCCGAGAGTCTGGTTTGCAGTTTCAGTGTCATCAGTGGCTACCGTTCCTCCCCTTCCCTCTAATGATCAGTGAGTCGGCAGAGATAGGGGGACTGTAAGGGACTGTAAGGGTGTGAGCGATAAATAGTAAGCAATGACTCGAGTATTGTCTGCATTGCAGTCAAAAAGTTTCGCCAAATTATCCGTTTGTTTGCCGTTTGAATGATACGGACGTCGAGCCCATTGCGCGCCCAATACCAGCGCCCGTTAGTGCCGCTCCTGCACTGACTCGACACTCGAGCAAACACTAGTGCACTCGAGCGCACACTCATCTCGAATGTTCGGCTCAGTTATGACTTCTATTCCGACAAAAACACATCCAATTGTATGCCTTCTCTTGTCCTCAAATTCTACATTGCATTACATTTCGAGATATTATTACATCAAAAGAATACAAACACAGAGTACAGTGCAATAAGTAGAGTGAGTACTGTACAGCACAATTGCACATCTCGAATCACCTCATTTGTCATCGAGACATACAAATAACCTTGCTCACTCACTCCCCACCGCCCGCTCACTTGGACGCTGTTGTGTCCATCAATAGCCTTAACTTAACCATGCTCATTTATTTGGGCACAACTAAATTGATCAATTTTGCCGAAAACAAAGAATGCAAAATCGAAACCCAAAACCCAAAACCCGAAGCCATAGGAAAGCAAATCCGCAAATCCTGGCGCTCTTCGCGCCATAACTCTCAGCACCAGTAGTTGAGTCGATCTATTGCTTCCCATTTCGACAATTCGTTTGAATTTTAAATTTTTTATAAAAACTTTTCCACAAAAAGTCACTTTATTTTGGAGAAAAGATAAATAAATTCGGTTTTATCTGCTGGCGCTACACATAGAGCTGCTTTGATAGAGTGCCGGCGCTCTGCCATTCCTCGAAATATGTCACCAATGCTCACAATTTCCACATCTATTTCAACGCCTTTTCCGTACGGATTATTTCAAATTTTATTTTCAATTTTTGTTTTTGAAAAACGGATTGTTTTTTAGTGTTTTTGAAAATATTTCGATATTTTATGCAATGATTGATTTTATAGTCGAAGTTTCATGTTTATGACAGTATTCATGAATTCTAATTTTGCCAACTAATCGATATTAACTGATTTTCTTTATACATACAATAAATATATATATTTTCGATTTGGGACTTAAAAAATGTAATCGCATTCGAAGTGAACTTTCGAAACGAACCGCAGTTTTCGAATAATTCGTATTTTATTTGCATTTAATAAAGATTTTGATTTATTTCTTCGATCCGAACGTCTAATGTATTCACTCTATTATTTCGGTTGTCGAGCGTATTGTGGGTTCTGTGGGGCTGTTCGGGTGCACGACATATGCGATGTGTGTATTGCTATTCGACTAATACCTACTTTTCTGCCTTCACTGCTATTATATTCGCGTTTTTATTCCAAATATTTCATTATTTGAGCCGATATTATACGAAATGTTATCTTTTCTTCTCTTTATTACATGAAATGTACTTTTTATTCAACCAATTGGTTCATTGAATCGTAAAACTAATACTTATATTCGTATTGTTTGGTTGCAGTCATGAGTCGAAGACATCTTCATGGCTACCGCCCATCGAGTCCTGGAATAACTGCGACGACCACTGCCTTCCCTACGGCTGGGAGTCGGCCGTCGATAGCGACGGCAAAGACTACTTCATTAAGTGAGTGATGACTACGACTCGAATGAGTCGATTGCGGCGACGAATGCAGGCATTGAATGCAAACGCGTTTTGTTTACAAACTCTCCTAATCTAACGATTCGTTTTACGCGAATTGACTTTTTATGCTTTTTCTTATGCATTACATAATTCTCTGCAAAAACTTTTTTCTTTGGCTATAATTTTGAATCACTTTACTTAAGCGCCGCTTATATGCATAAAATCATAATTAAAACGTTTAAATCTCAATGTCTGCTCAAAAAGCGCTTTCATTCTAAAAGACCCGGAAATACACCGAATGTTTGAGACTCTAATAAATTTTTTTCCTTCACTTCGGCTATAAATTGCGGTTTTATTTCAACGAAATTTTTTCCTTTATTTTTCGCAAATTTTCCAAAACGAATGTTTTTTGTGCTTGCTTATTTATAATCATGCAGCGCATAGAAAAAAGTTCAATACTATTTTGGGTGAATACTTAGATTTTTTACTTTTAATGATTTTTACTCTTTTTTTTTGTGTTTTTGCTGTTTTTACGCTAAATCTCTTTTTAAAGTAACTTATTATTACTGTATCTTCTTTTAGCTTATCTTTGCCTCAATTTTTGCTTTTTTACATTGTAAAATTATACCATCATTACAATGATCAGTGAACTCTAGAGTTTTTTGTTGTTGTTATCATGCACTTTTTTCTAATTTTCGAAATCAGTCGAACGAAACATATTTTTAAAAGTATTGGTTCAGAAGTTTTCTCCCGAAACCAGAAATTTCCAGTTTTTCCCAAAAATTTGAATAAAATTTTAATTATTATTGATATCGAGATAAACAGTTATTTAGGAAAAAATAAATATCATCTCTACTTTTTGGTTCACCCTCCTCTTTTCTCATATTAATTCAGTGCAATAAAGCGAATTAGAGACGAAAAACGGTTTTTTAATTATGTTTTTATTCAATCAGTAAAAACACGAATTTCTGAACAACTTTTTTCTCTCCCATTCTCTTCCGTCTCTCCCATTCGGAGCGTAAGGCTCTCTGAGATCGCGAAGAGCTGTGTATTTCCGTATGTTTTTTCAAATCATAATAAATATTTAGTTTGTATTTCATGAATATTAAGTTTACGGAATAAATACATAGTTTCCATCTCTAATGAAATGATGTATTAAACGCAAACAACATGTATAT
>JAQIXC010001826.1:0-12899 GCA_034697605.1 Metabelba pulverosa
TATGTTCTGCTATAATATTATAACAGAACATACTACTGGAAACACACTACGACAGATAGCTTGCGCATGGGTAGAGCCTGCCTCGCCCCAGTGTGGTAGAGATAAATAAAATAAAATAATTAAAATATTATTTTATACTGTTATTGAATATTTAACAATGTTAAATAGATGAAAGAATGTCAACGATAACATCTACATAAAAGCTGCCAAACATTTATTTGAGTCTAAGAATATTTTGAATAATATTAGACAATGTTTAATGTTGTAACTTGCATAACATTTAACATTCTCCAAGGATTTCACTTAAATTTTACTAGCTTGTTGAATTTGTTTGTAATAAATAAAATAAAAATCTATTATTTTATAAATTTATAAATTGTGGAAAATATCTAAATAAATTTATAATAATTTAAATATTATACTGTAACTATTATAATTTTATTTATCGGCTAGCAATTTACATATACAGTCTTTAATTTAAAATTATAAATTAATATAAGTTACTCAGGCTGATTAGGAAGATATTCTGTATAAATAAAAGTTATTGAAATACAAACAAAATGTAAATATAATATTAATAATATAATATATAACATGCCGGATTAATAGTTTATGTATTATCATTAAGCTATGGATTATTTAATTATATAAATAATTTATAACTAATTTTATAATTTTTAAAAATACTAAATATAAGCTACAATTTTTTTCTTCAAATTAATTAGTTATCTTAAGCAATTAAAAAAATAAAAATTAACAAGTTTTGAAAACTAGTTTTCAATTAAATAATTAAAACTGCGAAATAAAATTTAATCAGTTGTAATAAAATTAAAATCGAAACATAGATAGCATTAAACGAATTACCATTGGTTTTGTCCCAAATAATAGTCGACTCTCTTTGGTTCGTAAGTCCAATGCATTTAATGTCATTGATATCAATGTCTAAGTCCTTGAGTTTCTGAGCGACCGTTTCGATGCAAGTGACCACCGAGTTGTGGATCTGCGTCGGGTCCTGTTCCACCCAACCCTCGTTCGGCAGAATGCGCTTCACTTCCATTTGGTGGTACGTCACCAGTTCCCCCGTCTGGGCCACGAACACGAGGAACCTGGTGGAGCTGGTGCCCTGGTCAATCGCACCCACTAGTGGCCCGAGCGATGGCATTATTGCTCTCGGATTTCAATTAAAATTTATGAACAAATTTCTAATATTATGTTCTCAACAGCTGTTCAAACGTTTCTTTCAATTATTATTAATTATTAAATAATATTACGAATTATAAGTCGATTATGAAAATAGACGGCAATTGTGTAACAGAACGTAAACGCATTCCAAGCGACTTCACAACTGAAACAACTTTCCAAACATAACATTAAACGCGATATTTGGAAAATACCGGCGCTTTCTATCAACAAATACGAGTCAATCGTAGAATGAGTTCAGGATTTAAACCTCAGAGTTGTGACGAAGACATGACAAGTGAGAGGAATGAGTAAAAAATAGCTTCAGATGTGGGATAAACCGCAACTCTCAGCGACTTATCTCTTGAAATATTGGTTTGAAAAGACGCACCGCTTCTACTCGAGTCATGAGCACAGGGAGCACATGAAGCACAAGACGACACCTTTTACGCAATTTTCATACGGAATACACTGTTTATGCAATATATTTGCATTACTTTACCACTGCATCGAAAACTTCGAATTCAATTCAAATGTCAAAACACTTTTTTATTATTTGTCGTTTGAATTGTTGAAAAGATATTTTGTTCAATAAAACGCAAAATGTTTGCGAAAGCATTAAGTAGTTTTACCATGATCAAATTTAGTAAATGCTGAGAAATAAATAATTAATTGTATAAATTATTATAAATTAATGACAAATGGAGTTTGTAATAAATTAAGATTAGCGACGATTATATGATATATCAATTTCAAGGATCTTGTTGGAATTCTCTGAAAAGTTTCAAGGGCTAAATGTTGTAAACACCCTTCACAATTATATAACAACAATTACTTTTAACTATGATATATGTTGGCAATGGATTAATATTTAAAACGCCAATTACTTTAAATTAATTATTTAATTTAAATTTTCTAAATATAACTATCAATTAGTTTTCTTACTGTAAACTTTTCAACAGCCAGCTCATTAAATCAACAGTACTTTATATTCTGTAAATTAAACATATAAAATTAATTAACTTGAAAAATGTCGGATAAAATCGTTTATTAAGTGACTATAAAATAATAATTCATATTTAGAATGAGTTGAAGAAAATTATTCACGAATTCATTTGCAGTGTTTGTGTGAAACGAATTAATTTTGTCGAACAGATAGTGAAGTTCACTGCGAATGAGAAACACAACTATTTTTTATACAATTATTTCAATTCACATGACTTTCCGAATCGATTGAATATTACAAACAATATAACGAATAGTGGGAAGGAATTTGTGCAGTACTGTACAGTGAAGATGTTAGTACGACTACTGCACAATATTTTATACCACAGACTTATTGATTGATTTTAATTTCAGCATGATCGATTGTTGATGTTAAGCCAACTCATGTTACCGGTATATCCGATCGCATCATTCAGTTGTTATTTCAATCAACTCTGTCGCTAAATGCTAGACAGATCATTTTAAACAGGGAAAATTATCTCGAGTTCATTCAAATTCAAGTGCAATGCTTATTCAATAAAATTAAAATACATTTTATTTAGCAATTATATATATTTTTAATTAACGATTTTTATTTTTATTAACTTTTTATGTTATCAAAATTTCAAATAGCCTCTAGCCAGAACATTTTTCCATTTGATATTCAGATCACATAAGCATAGTTAAAATATTTTCACAGTTCAATACTTGGAAAAAGTTAAACTACACAATTTATTTGAAATATATTTAATGATTCGAGACATTAGAGAATAATTAAACACATTTGTCGTCTCTGTGCCGATGCGCACAATCGTCGACCGAAGCGGTCTTCGGCGCCATTGCTCTGAATGTCATTATTTCGATCAATAATATCATCATTTTATTTGCCTTCAGTCGGCACTCGCAGTCAAATCGCCTAAAATGTACTTTTATTTTGTTTTATACATTTTAGAGCAAATTTATTTCGATTTATTCACTATTGAAAAGAAAAAAGTTTAATCAACTCAATTTTTTAATATTTAAATAAATTTTTATTAGCTTATATAAAAATATTATCAGTATAACATTTGAATTACTTAAATTTACGATAATTAATGATCTAAAAAGTACGATTAAAAATTGCAAATTGGTATAAATCTAGAACAACTGACAACTACTGCATCGTTAATTAAAAATCTCACCACCCATATAAAGCTTACATTAATTTAATTGATAAACCGAATATGACAAAGTCGAATATGTTTGTCATATTCGACTTTGTCATATTCGACTTTGTCATATTCGACTTTGTCATATTCGACTTTGTCATATTCGACTTTGTCATATTCGACTATGTTTATAAATATAATTCTTGCTTTAAAAACATCTATTGGCCCTTTGGGGCCAAAAAGTATATCTTTGATAATTCCCAATACGGATTGCGGAAATTAAAAAAATTTTGGATGGTTTAAATGCAACTCTAAATGTTATTTACATTTATCGCTCCTTTAGCCCACATCTGGTATATTTTGAAGCCAAAGACAAAGTGACCAAAAGATTAGTTTTTATTATTTGAAATAAATGTCAGTTTATTAATAATAGTAATAATTCGATAGTAATTTCAGATCAGATAATTTAATCTAATAATACGAATATATAGTATAACTAACATTCATTATGCATTTAAAAACTTTAAATCTTTACGTGTTAATTTTACAATTAATAAAAAAAGCAATTAAAAAATGACAATTCAATAAGATAAAATATGCTTTAAAAAATATTAATGTGCCATAATTAAAAAATCTAATTCTCGCCCCAAATCAGTTTACTATCAGGTTAATTTTACTATTTTATATTTGTTTAAACTTTTAATTTGAATTATAGTAATATTTAATCTTAATGTTTGTAAAGTTCTCAACTTTTAACAAAATAGTTGATAAACTCATTGAATAGTATATCATATTTATTAATATTTATAAACATTTCAATGAGTTTATCAATTGTTTTATTAAAAGTTGAAAATTTTACAAATAAGAGATTTGATATTACTATAATTCCAACTAAAAGTTTAATCAAATATAAATTAATAAAAAGTAACCTGTTAGTAGACTACTTTGGGGCGAGAATCAGATTTTTTAGCCATAATTAATGAATTGAAAGTACATTACAAACTATGAATTAGTACAGAACGACGTGTCTCGAGTCGCGACTTCGAGTAACGAAAGGGAGACATACAGTAAGTCAAACGCGAGTCGACGCCTGATCTGTCGAAGCGGTGGCATTCGTGCCGCTACTGTCGTCCGATCGCTTCGAATCTGTTTTGCCGTCGATCTGAAGACAAGGCATTACGTAATTCCAGTACCGAATGGCTTCGCTTTTAAAGTCTTTATTAAAGTAGTAATAAATAAATGGATTGTAAGCACAGCTACTGATTCCCAGCAAATAGAAGAGCACATAGAAGCTCCTCGACTCGCATGTAGTTCTCGTCACAGGAATGATCTCGGTGTAAAACTTGAGATAATGGATCAGATGTGTGGGAAACCATGCCAATGCAAACAGCACTGTTACCAGTATTAACCTAGACACAATTCAAGCATTAATATAGGTTTAAAGTAATTTTCAACAATTATTAAAAAGAATATTTGCACACATTTTAATCGTTCGCTTCTTATTCTTATTGAAAGCTTTTTTCTTGTCGTCGGAAACGGTTCCGATTCGTTCTCTTCGCCAAACAGTGAGGACAACCATTCCGTAGAAGAATGCGGTCAATACGAGCGGAAACGCGAATTGCATTATCATTAACAACATTACTCGCATTTTTCGCAGCTTTAGACTCGCATCAGATGGGAATATCACACGACATCCGATTAACCCCTTAAATTTGTCATTAAAATAACATGATAAAATTATTTTGAAAAATTGGTGATATACTCTATGCTACAATCAACATAAAATTTGCCAAGATACGTTAAAAATTTTTCATAATAAAATTATTAATTTAAACTACGAGTACTTATTTGTCAACATGTTACAATATAAATATCATATTTATTCCTTTCTAATATTGACATATAAATTATTTTTCAAACTGGGTTTTCATTTAAAACTAATGTTTAGATTTAAATTCTTGTCTGCAGTCGTTTATGCTAAGACAATATGTTTTGGTAAGAACGGTAGAAGTATGAAATATGAACTTGATAATATTAACTTACATGTTTGGGTAAGAAGTACTCGGAGACCCGCATTGAGAAGAAGGTGGTGGCCGTGAAGAGACTGCCCAACAGCCAGATCACCAAAATAGGTATTAGTGGACGCATTCGGTTCGATAGCGGTTTGCAAACGAGACGGAAGCGATCGATCGCTATCGCAGTCATCGAATACGTCGACACATTGTATGAAAGAATTTGTAAAGACTTTGCAATTCCGCAGATCCTCTGACCGAAGACTCCACTGTCTAAGACATACGTCGAACAGAACCACCACTGGGCGGGGATTACAACACCGCCGACAATGTCCGATATGGCCATATTGAGCACCAGGATGTATGTGGTTGAGCGCAGGTTTGGCTTGAAATAGATCACTAGACAAACATAGACATTGCCGACGATTGCAAGTATTGATGTAATTAAATACAAGAACAAAACCACCCAGTCCCTTTGCACTTCATAGCCAGACACGACTATATCGCTCGAATTGGCCCACGACGAATTGTTCGTGTCAATTGAAATATTCGACATGCTAGATTATTTGTTCAGGTTAACATAACTGAATTAAATTGACAATTATTAAATTAAAGTTAACACAAATATAAAGAATTTAAAGACAAAGCAATGTATTTAAAACAATGCAAAGGATATCTAAATACTTATATCCTTTTGTATAAATAGTAACTTTTTTCCGGATTTACCGCCAAATGTGAGCGGATTTACGAAATTCCGATTGATTTGAAAGTAATCTATTGATAGCATTCTTGCTTATCATAACTTTGTAAAGCGTGTGCATCATAGATTAAGCATGATAAACATAATAATTTCTTACAAGACTGTCGAAAATCGTGTTCAACTAAGTAATCAATTGATTAAATCAACAAAAACTCACTTAGCCTTGGATTTCGAGTTTAGTGCTCATATCCAAAGATGTTTTGGGTTTTTAACAAACAATAACTCAAATCTTTTATTAACTTTATTTCAAATTGAAATTAATATTCTTTCGTCAATTCAATAGAATTCGATGAATAACATGATTTTCAAAAGTTGAAAACTAAACAAAAACAAAAAGTGTTGAACACTTGTATTGTACATCTCATTTCAAAAAAATATAATAAAATATGTAATAATTAACAGAAATTATATGACATTTGTTTTGTTAAACAATTAAATAGAAACAGCGATTTAGTAACTATAGAGTAAAATAGAAATATATTTAATAAAAAATATTTGCATTCTTGAGCTGAAGTCAACATTTCCTAAAAACCAAACATTTAAATGAATTAATATTTAAATGCAATTTCCGATCAAATATTGATTGATATAACTTCAAGAGATAAGGCTTTGTCTACATTTTCGATGCAATTTTCACTTTGTTCTCAGAGTTAGTTCCAATGTTCTCAGTGTCCATTAAGTAGCATGCTGCTTTTCGACCACTAAGGAAAGCTCCATGTACGGTTGAGTAAAAGGATGGGTGGGTTGCCTCTCCCGCAAACACCATTATTGGCTAAAATTATGTTTAAATAACTTATTTTAATAACAGTTTAATTAAATAAATAAAACACTTGAGAGCTCATAAATCTTACTTGATACTTAGAGTATTAAACTTTTCATTTGTACTTAAACTAACATGACTGAGTACTGATTTACAATTTAAATTATGGCGTAAGTAGTAAACATAGTGTACCTTCTCGTGCGCGGGATCTGCATATATGGGTTGAGCCAAGAGTTCAATGTCGCGAATGGAAGACTTGGAGGGAATATATGCATAGGAGCCGAGAGTGAAGGGGTCGGCCGCCCAACGCGTCGTAATCACGTTATCGGCTTTTGGAAACTTCGAGTTCTTAAACAATTTCTGCAGTAATTGCGTTAACTCTTCATTGATCTCCTCATCGGTGAGCGCTTCCATCTGAAGCGCCTCATCGCCCGACGCCCACAACAGGAGACAGTGGTTCGTGATCTTCGAAACCGAGTAAATCTTGTTAAGCCATTTGGTTTTGGGCGGATTGTCGACGTCCCACAAGACAATCGTCTCGTCGACGCGGACGTCGATGAAGTTATTGAGGGGTAGACTGTATTCGAGGAATATCTTGTCGACGACACCGAAACCCAATGCGTTGATGGCTTCGAGTTTATATTGCGGTAGCTTTGGCTCAAATAGTTGGTCCGAATGCTTCTTAAGGACACCCAATGGCAGCGTAACGACAACGTGATTGCACTTGAATGTCGACCCGTTGTCGCAGAGCACCTGCACGTGAGTAGTGCCGCCGTTAGCGCCCGCGTTGGCGTCTTTCCACTTGATCTGTACGACTCGGTGTGACTTCAAAATACTTAATTGCTTTCCATCGATGAAATCGGATTTGTCGCCCAATTTCGACTTCGAGGCCACTTTTGCGCTCATTTCGTCCAAAAGACAGTTCACTATCTGTATGAACCCGTGCGGGACAGTCGTGTTGCCGCCGGGAAGTTCGGTGTAGGCGCCGAAGTCCTTCAGACCCACTTCGTCCATACTATGGCACCCGGAGATGCAGGTCTCCCGGTTTCTACCGATTAAGTACAGGTATTCAATATATGTAAAAGTGTAAAGTTCATTCTTTTCATTTATGCTATAACTTATATTAATACTGTATTACTGTTTAATGTATTCTAATTATATTTTCAATTTTTTAATCCAATTATTTTATATTCTTTGTATTTTATTTATGTCTTCTTACTTTAATAAGTTGTTATAAAATTAATTAATTAAATTTCGTTTTGTATTTTTAAAAAAATAGAATCCTTGATAGAAATATGTCGTACTAAAGTTAATAAGACTACTGTATAAAAATAGCGGTAGTATCGAGTTTATACCGGCTATTATCTGCACTAATTATAAGTTAGTTTTTGTTCATAAAATTACAAACATATCAGTCATTCGCTTCAAATAACCGGTAATTAAGTCATAAGTTTTATTAATTTACAATGCTTATATGTTTGGTAACCTCCGCTACTAAACTAAGCATGATTTAATTATTTACCAAGTAAACTTTATTTCTGAGTAAAATTGATTAGTAGTTGATTGATTGATTGAAGTTTAAGTAATCAAATTATAAAATCGTATTTACTCTATAATGTAATCCTTAAATCAGTTTACCATGCAATAAACTGTTGTAAAAATTACATATGCTATACACTAAATTCTATCCCTCTACTTAGTACCGGTACTAAATAATTATAACATGATACATATTTAGTAAGCTCGACAATGTCTTAAAATTACCATGGTAAGGTTATAATTGTAAATTAAAATATGAAATGTAAAACAAAATATACAATACATTAAAGTCTTGAAAATCAAAGCTCGTAATTGTCGCGAATCGTTGTCCACATTCTTGAGGCCATTAATCCAGGACTCGATGTCTGCCTTCAAGTGCTTTCCGACCGAATTGTCGCACCGAAGAGGTCCGGCGATGTCGTCGACTTGGAAGTAGTTCTCACATCTCTTCACTAAATAGAAGTACGTTCTGTACACCTCTTCCACCAAATCAATGTCGACGTTGGTGCCGGCGCCCACCGCCCGGGCCTCGACCAGGTGTTTGGCCGCACCGCTCGCCAACTGGTCGATGAGTTTGTGTTTGAGCGCCAACTCGTAGATAGGGTTACCCATAATGCCGTGAATCCAATTGGCGCCCAATTCTATGCACCGGCACTCGTACTTCGTTTTGGTCGACGCTATTCGGCCACCGATTAGTGGCCGCGACTCCAATACGATTATACGGCCCTTGAAGTCATTGAGGAGGAGATGGTAGGCGACGCTTATGCCACTGATTCCGGCGCCGATTATCACGACATCACTTGTTTCGACCGATTCAGACATTTCTCTCGTTTGCTATGAATCGCACAAATAGTTTGAAAAGTAATACAAATTTCGGTTAAATATTAAAATCAATGTCTAATCAATTGAATTGCATATACATTGGCGAGAGTTTGCAGTTCACTGTTTGCATGTCTGACAGCCTCTGTTGCTATGCAATCGAGAGAATCCCAGTTCAGCGCAGACTTGATTCGCCGCTCACTTTGTGGTAAATATAAACTCCAATTCAATGACAGTCTCTATCCTCTCGACATGTGCTGAGTGTTTCTCAAAGACTTCGATCTAATCAGTTGTCAAATTGAAGGTCTCTTTAGCCCTCAAATATTTCTTTAATCTCTTCAAATCTTTATACTTTTTTCTATTAAAATTAAATGGAAAAACTATTTTTTTAAATTACTAAATAAATTGCCAAGACTAAACTATACTAAACTAAAAAGAAAAATATCATGGTAATACTGTTGAAGTATACTGTATAGAGTTCTGTGAATTTTCTGTTTTATTTTTTTTGTTAGCCACTAGTAAATACTGTAGCAATAAATGTCTCTGATTACAAATTAGATAGTGATTAGTTTGAAATGAATTAATTATTTAAAAAATTTACTTCTTATTTAAATATTTATTTTTCTTATCGCATCAATGTAACATGATTTTTAAAAATAACGTTAGATAATTTAAGTAGAAATACTTTTTCAAATGTAATCCGAGAGTGATATACATTTAACTTAATTTAGCTGTTATTTGACTATTATATAACTTACTGCATATTAAGTTTGATTTTATTTAATACATGTACAAATATATTTTTAGTCAATTGTAAATTAACCGGGTTTGCGCTATAAATTTTATCAAGTGATAAAATAATTACAATAAATTATTGTTAATCTCAAATTTTTATTTAATTTTAAAAAAGTTAGTTCATAAAAAAGTTTATAAACTACTCAAATTTAGAAAAGAGGATGGTATTTTTTTGGCAAATTAATAAAAATTAAGTTTTATTACCTAATAAAAATGAATACAAATTTTATAAAATTATTTTACAAAATACTAAATACGTATCTGTTTTAGCCTAAAATTTATACATTAAAAAACTTTGACGAGTAAGTAGTTATGAAAAGAAATTGATTATAGTTTGAATTATAACCACATATTATCAAAAGTGATCATGTACGATTTTGTTGGGCCCAATCGGGAAACTCATTCAAATCAAACATCGGAACGCCAATTGTCCACAAGTTTATTAACATTATTACCAAGCAAATTAATTTTGTAATTATCCCGGGAATAAGCTAACAAAGAAATTGGAAACAAAATTGTGACGATAGCACGATCAATTCTAAGCATGATCAATTCTAAGCATGATCAATTACAGACCATATCAGTGGAATTTAGCTTCGCGTGACTCGTGACCAAAGCGTTGGCCGGCGTTCCGACCGGCAGTACGAATGCGTACGAACACGAGAGGGTGATTGGAATCATTAGAAGCAATGGATTCACTCCGAGGTTAGTGGCCTTTCGGTTCGCACGTGGTCAAATATAGACATTAAGTAATTAGGATGGTAAAATTTTACGCATAATTTATTAACATTAATACCAATTGTCCAGCAATTGGAAGAAAGATTGTGGCAATGGCTGAATTGCTGGCGAGTTCTGTGAAAATGGTAGCCAATAGTGACATCACTATAACTATCCCAACGAGTGATAGAACATTCAATTCAATCAATTGAGTTCCGATGTATTTCGTGAGACCGCTCTTCTGTAATACCAATCAATTTGTTTTATTGGTTAAAGTTCTCAATTAATTAAATATTAATGCAATTTACAGCTGCGGTGTCGGCCATCGAAAAGCCTCCGCCGCGCAGAATGATGACACCCCAGGCCAGCTTCGACTGCACTGTTGGCCAGTTGAGGAGCGCCGGACTTGGGTATGGGCCCAGAGGTCGGGTCGGAATGCAAAACATTAGGACTACGATAAAGACGGCCGCAGTCGCGTCTTTCGGCTTTCTGGTCATACATTTCATATTTAGCTAACATTCAAACGAAATATTTCTAAATTCTAATCAAAGTGTTCAGTACTCACATGTTGTTGGGGATGATTGTGGCCCAACCCCTGAGGAACTGGGGGTCTCTCAGCATCCATAAGAGGATGAGGAGAATGAATAGAAAGCAAACGGCCATCTCGTGGAAAGTGATTGGTCCCAACTCTTTGTATTTCTCGGTTATGATATGTTTCGGTGCTTTTGTTATTTGAGAAATTGCGCTTTCCCTACAAAATCGCAAATGTAATCATTACAACGACTTATGGTGAATGAAATTTGCGCTTGATACAAACCTCATGTATATTACCCGAAAGACGAGCCAAACTACACAAACGGTAACTATTGTGGCAGTAATGCAGAAGAGCAGCCAATTTGCGTAGTCAACCGGTGGTAGTCCGGCGTATATACTAAACAATTTATATAATAGATTAGCGACTGTTCAGCTAATTAAACGACGGACTCACTCGTCGAGCACAAAACGCAGCACTAGATTCGGACCATTACTGGTCAGTGTAGTTGTGCCGCCGATTGTCGCCGAATATGCAATACTAATATACAAAAGTCGTCGCAATCTCTCATTTTTCGCATTTCTCACTTCTTTTGAGTGTTTCTGTTCGACAACACAAATGTTGATATCTTTTTCATCTAAAAAAATGATTTAAACAAAATTCATATTTAAATCAAGTTTTAAGAAGTGGACAGAAGTCTGAATCTGAGCGAACATACATTTGACGACCGAGTCTTGAGCGCTGCTGTCGTCGTTTTGGCTGATGTTGAGATGTGAGTCGTTTGTGTACTGGTCTTCGGTCAGCATCTCTTTGCTGATTACGTCGGCAATCGGCAGAATCATAGCCGTTGCCGCCGTATTGCTGCAAATAGTTTAATAACAAGGTTCAATTCGTATTATCTGCAAGTCTTCGAACGACTATCTTAATTACATAATCCAGATGCCGAGGAACATGGTAGTGAGCATGAAACCTGCGAACAGGCGTCGTATGTCGTTGCCGACGACCATCAGCACCTTAAGGGCAATGCGTTTATGCAATCCACTGCATTCCATCGATATGGCCACTACGAGGCTGGCGAAGAACAACATGTTAGTCGCCTGTAGGTATGGCCCACACGCCTCTTCCGTCGTCGCTAAGCCCAGTAGAGGGAACAATACCACTAAACCAATGGTTAGTTAATTGAAAATTATTACTTAATTGCATACTTTTTAATTTATTGTAAAAACAAGTTTAAATTAGAGAAATTGAATTTTAGCACTATACCATATTAAGTTAGCAATTATAAACTAACCGGGTAATAAAGCTGTGACAGGTAAGGGAATTGGCTCGAATGTCCAGTATATTGCCATAAGAATCTATATTAAACATTTGTAATAAATATAATATATAAATAATAAATTATTTAATATATTAATTAAAGCTAAAACTTACCAAGACATATGCGCATTTTGACTCCTTTAATGATAATAATATTTATTATATTTAAATAATTAATTTTATGTAAATAACTAGCTAAATCTTTATCATATATAATTATTTTACCATACATATTTATAATTTTGTATAGCTAATGACTCATTAGTAGAGCTGAGCAAAAAGACCTCAGGTCTTAGGACCCGGACCCGGACCTGAGGTCTTTAGAGGTCCGGGTCCG
>JAQIXC010001827.1:0-12895 GCA_034697605.1 Metabelba pulverosa
AATTTTAGCCAGTTTTGCCGTTACGAAAATTCACCAGACACAAATTGATAAAAACTACAAGATGATGGCAAACTGCAAAGCTACCAAGACCCAATTTGTTCTAGCCAATTTGCATCTTGATAAAACACGACATCGCTAATTTAGCAAGGATAAACAGATTGGCATTCACGTTTATTAAATTTTTAGTTGGCATTTGTTTTCAATAAAATTAGAAATTATCTTGCTAGAAAAAAATAAGTATTAGTAAAACTTTGTGAAAATCAGAAATGATCTAGATTCTAGATTGTAGTTTAAGCAAGTTAAATTGAAATATAGAGTAGAGGCGAGTAATTAACACGCATTGAAGGCACTTCTGCAGTATTTTATGCACCTCTAGTCGATCGGCACAACAGTTCACATCTCTATTGACTCAAACGCTGATTTAAATGCGATTTTCGTCTCATTTCACTGATTTGTGTTGAAAATCAAAACAATTATTAAATTCAATTGTTTTTTACGTCAAATATATAGCTATTAATTGATTTTATTAAATCAAATCAATTGTCAAACCCTTTAATTTGGTGTCATTTAAGTGGAAACGGAATTAATTTAATTATATTTATTGTTAACTATTGGCTGACGTGGCTATCGATCACTAAATTATGGTTTGTTTGCAATGTCTGAATGCGTTGTTTGTCGCGAGTCTGACCGTCTTGTGCTCTCGTGCTGGTGCTGTCCGTGCAGGTGCTGTTGGCGTCGGGAGTGGTGTCGAAACTGAACGGCAAAATCCTTCTTTCGCGACAATTCGTCGAAATGACGCGATCGAGGATTGAAGGCATAGACCGCTGACCGACCGCTGATTACTGACTAACCATTGTTTGATTGCATGCATTGACAGGACTGTTGACGGCGTTCACTAAACTCATCACTAAAGACAAACAGCACACCTTCATCGAGACCGACACAGTCAGTCCGCACCGGTAGCTTCGTTTGTCCATTCGCTACTAACAGCCATCTCTACCTATAGGTGCGATACGTATATCAGGCGCTTATGGATAAACTGTATTGCGTTCTCATTACTACCAAAACGTCGAATATTTTAGAAGATTTGGAAACTTTAAGGTATTGTTGACTCGAAGAGCTGTCACTTGAGATGCACTCAATTGCTTTGATTCGGAACAGACTCTTCGTGCGAGTGATCAATGAATACACGTCTTCGCAGACGAAGGGCTCATCTGATGAGCAGGCGATCAGTGATAACGCATTTACGCTTATCTTCGCTTTCGATGAAATCGTGGCCTTAGGTATGGCTAAGGGCTGAGAGCCTAGTGTTGAGTCGCTGTCTCACTGTCACTGTCGCCGGTGTCGGATAGGTTACCGCGAAAGCGTCAATATGTCTCAAGTGAGGACTTTTATCGAAATGGATTCGCACGAAGAGAGGGTCTTTGTGGCGGTCAGGCAGACGCAGGAACGGGAGGCCAAGCAGAAGATGCGCGAAAAGGCGAAAGAGTTGAGTAAAATGCAAAAGACGGCGCAAAACGAAAGACTCAAATCCATGAGCGGTTCAATGAATGCGTCGATAAGTAATAGTCTGAATGACGTGAAGGCCGACACGAATGTCGCCGAACGCTCGCCCACTGTCTCGGCCTCATCGGTCCGATCGAAGGTCTGCTTTTCGCACAATATAATGCAATTTAAACTAATTAATCGAATTCTAACTTCAATTTCATTCACTTTAGGGAACTTCCAAAGCGTTAAAATTAGGGACCCGTTCCGGACAAACCATGTTCTCCCCGGCCACTGAGGAACAGCTGGTTTCCGAATTGACGCTCGAAGACGGTTTGTAATAACCCCTCATTTCGTCGCCACTTCTCTCAAAACAATTGCAAATTTGTATTCAATTTATTTAAAAATGAGTTTTTATTCTATAATAAAAATTATTATTAAAATATCATTGCATTGAAAGAAGTTTTAATAAAAATAAGTTATTTGTAAAGAAATTGTACAGTTTGTTTGATACATGTGTAAAATAACTTAACTTGTACCGTATAAGTACAGGTAATAAGATTTGGCCGAATCGCACCCGTATCCCTTTCCCGCACCGAACGCTCGGCTTTATTTGAATGCGAGCAAACACTGAAACCCTGATAATCGTAAAAGTGCTCGTTTCGCAATTATACTTGCTAATTTCATTTTTTAAATTTAATGAATAAATATTTTGAATTTAGTTTCAAAAGTTAGTTTTATACCTGCTATCGGTAATAGTTTCCATTACACTGTTTACTGTGGTATATACCGTCAATAGATAGTAAATATTGCTTGGTATATTCAGAATCAATGAGAATGTACATTGTACATTGCAATTTGCAATTTGCAAGCGAACAGATGTGTGCAGTAGTGAGCGATGCAGTACTTTTTGAACGACGCGTCGGAAGACATTGTTTGTAATATTATTGTATTGAGTATTGAATGACATAATTGTCGGTCAATCCTATCGATGACTACAAATCCGTTTTGATTACTGTCTGTCGAAACAAATCAATTGATTAGTCGTTGAATTCGGTTTAGATTTAACTGAATTGACTGTCGATTGTATGGAAGAACTGGTAAATTGACTGTAATTTGTGTCGAGATTTGCATTATTTATATATTTCGTTAAAAGTTTTTCGTTTTGATTATTATTACGTTTTTACGTTAATTGCAATTAAACTCTAAGTTAAGCCAATAATTAGTGTAATTATCGGTAAAACTAGTATTGAATTAATTAAAGAGTTTAACCGCAAAACAGGTGCAAACCGTAGAGATGTCACACATGCCGGTGCCGAGAGGGGAGGAGTTGGGCGAAGAGCCGTTCGGCGGCAGAGCTCAGAATCGGGCGAAACACTCGCGAAACGGTCATCAGTCGCAGTCGGGAGCGCATCGACGGCCCGTCGATCTCGACTTCACGTCGATGTCGGGCCAGAGTCCGCAACGACTGGTGCGCAACGAAGACGAGGCGTCGCAGCGCTCGTCCGTCTGCAACAGTCCGGCGCCGGACGACGAGCTGGAGGAGGAGGAGCTGAAGTACGGCGCGAAGCACGTGATTAAGCTCTTCATTCCCGTCAGTGTCTGCATGTTCTGTGTGGTCGCGACCATCAACTCGATCTCATTCTACTCGACGACTAACGTCTATATGGTTTACACGCCGTTTACGGACCAGAACGTCGACACCACTACCAAAGTGTGGCAGTCCTTCGCCAACGCCTTCATCCTTATGGCCGTCATTGTCGTCATGACTGTAGTCCTCATTGTCTTATATAAGTTGCGCTGTTATCGAGTCATCCACTCCTGGCTCATCATCTCCTCCCTTATGCTACTATTCCTCTTCACTTACATCTATTTCGGCGAACTCTTGAGGGCCTATAACGTGCCGATGGACTACATCACAGTCGCGCTCTTTATGTGGAACTTTGGTGTCGTCGGAATGGTATGCATTCACTGGAAAGGACCGCTTCTACTCCAACAGACATATCTGATCCTCATTTCGGCGCTCATGGCTCTCGTATTTATTAAGTTTCTTCCCGATTGGACTACTTGGGTAGTGCTCGGAGTTATTTCGGTTTGGGATTTGATTGCCGTTCTCTGTCCGAACGGTCCGCTTAGGATATTGGTTGAGACGGCACAGGAACGCAACGAAACTATATTCCCGGCCCTCATATACTCGAGTGCTGTTGCTTACTATGTCGGCACTACCACCACAACCACAACCACAACCGCCAATGAGTCGGACAGTCCGACACAGACCGCCGCGCAAATTGAAACCCAAACCTTGCCTGAAGTTGGCTTCACTGACGGCAGAGCACCGACAGCCGAGTATATGAACCAATCGTCGACACAGATGTTGACGCCATCGGAAATGGCTGCTGAAGAGGAACGGGGAGTGAAACTGGGTTTAGGAGACTTCATATTCTACAGTGTTTTGGTGGGAAAGGCGTCTTCATATGGGGACTGGAACACGACGTTAGCCTGTTTCGTCGCCATCCTCATCGGCCTCTGCCTCACACTCCTCCTACTGGCCATCTTCCGCAAGGCGTTGCCAGCGCTTCCCATTTCGATCACATTCGGCCTCACCTTCTACTTCGCCACTTCCACTCTAGTCCAGCCCTTCGCCGACCGCCTCTCCTCTCAACTCATATATATCTAACGAATACTACTAATGTTTGCAACAATTCTACTAATTATTCCATTTATTTATTCACTTTATTTAATCTCAATAGGAGTGACCTATCATTCCCTTCGTTGTTAACATCTAGTAATGTATTAATGTTTCAATTTATCTCTTAATACCAATGTTATGCCAATTTCTGATGGACTTGATTCTATCAATCGTCTTTTACACAGTATATCATTTGAGTTTAATTAAACTTATTTTTAATCCTATACTCAATTGCTATTTATTAACGACACAAATATTGTTGATTTAGATATAATTTTAAATAAATAGTATTTTAAATGTCCAGACTCAGTAATTTTATCATCTCATTCGGTACAATGCAAGGTAAAATGTTCTGTGCAAGACAAAATTGATACAGCCGTTCAACCATACAAAGTTTTTCATAACGTATGATTTAGGACCGACCCCCGCATCTCTGATATAAAGGAAAATTAAAAATATTTGATACTTTTTAAACGCGGATAAAATCAATTTTGACAATTTGATTAATAAAATGATTTTGTTAATGGAAACATCAACATTTATCAGTTTTTACTACAAAAATGTTTAAGATTATTAATTAATAGTAAAAATATTAATAAAATATGAACTTTAAAATTAAAATTTATTAGTCTTAATATTAAAATAATATTCGAAAATTAGTTTTGCATGTAAAGTCTATGTAACATAAATATTATCGCCATTTAAAAAGTGTCAAGTATTTTTAATATTTAAATTCCTGAATCATCAAGGTCCTGAATCATTTTAATTAAAAATCACCAAAATCGAATTAGTAGTTTTCGAGAAATCTTTGAAAAACTGTGTGCGAGTTATAATTGAACGACTGTAATATCTACAGTACAGTAGTTTATAAATATGTACAGTATTTTGTTAAAATAAAATTATTTAATGTAACCTATAACGTTATTGATATCATTTGTACCTGGTAAATTACTTAGTTCAAAATATTTGCAGTTAGCATTAGCTAGAGATTTTGTACCGTAGGTCTTTGGTTTGAATCTTGGCAAAATAAGTTTAGGGGAATTGAGAAAATGTACGAATTTAGACGAATTTAGACGAATGTACGAATCAATCGAGAGATTGCGCTAAAAGAGATGAAAAGTTTTCTCAAATGTTTACAGTTTTGCAGAATTTCTATTTAATTTTGTCCTTCACTTCAATTCAACATTAATTCGGTTCTAAATTGATAATCGGTTTTGACGTTTAAATCAATTATTTATTCAATTAGTTATTTGAAACAAATTGTCGCAAATTTGTTGACAAAACTCGAAAATGCATTTGATTTTCGAGACAAACGATTAAAATCTGCGATAAAACTATACAATAGTTTGCAACTAATACTCAGCCGAAGATCTGAATTGAAGGCCTAGTGATGTACCCGAAGCCGAAAATGAGTACATCTCTGGACAATGAATTGGCGGAAGCGCTCAAAACGAATGATTACATCGATTGCATCAAACGATTGGATCAATACTATGGACAGGGTTTGCATTAGCCTTAAGATCTCCCGAATTGCTTCTTCATTAGCCACTCAGTGCCACTGCCTCTACCCGAGCACTGGCCGAGCACTGGTCGAGCACTGGTCGAGCACTGGCCGAGCACTGGCCAACAAGCGAGGGCTAAGAAGGAGAACATTTGGATTTGCTTAACTATAAGTGCGTTAGGGATTGGGGGGACTGTTAGGCAAGACTCGGGCAGTGATTCGTGAATCCTTGGCTAAGAAGTAACCATTCGGTCGATTGTAACTAATATTGAAATTGTTTACGAAATATGGTTTATGTGTTATGCAGTGAAGCGCCAACTACTCCGATACCAGAGCCCAACCACTGGTCTGTTTCCGTGCCTTTCGAACGACGTAACCGAAGCCCGAATTCGCGATTCTCTGTACATCTGTTGCGCGATTTGGGCGCTATTCCAGGCCTACACTAAACGGGTTGACGACGACAGAGGAAAGGGTAGGAACGCCATCGAAACTCTATTAATGTATTGCTATTAATATTGAGTTTAAAACAATTCGATTTTTAATATGAAAGTTTTTGCCTTGCTAAACATTACTTTTCTTTGGGCAATAAAATTATATTCAAACAAATCTAAGCTTACAATTAAAATTTTGTCTGTGCACAATAGCTATGAGATTTAAAATGAGCTATTCTTACATAATTATTAAAATTACCATTCTAAATATGAATTGAATTGTATTAACCAATTGTATATACTATACATTGTACAATGTACAGTACAGTAATATCTTACAATAGTACATTGTATGTTTTTTCTGTGAAATTTAATTTCGTATGTCAAATGGTCTTGATTAAATTATCCTTTAAATTTAGTTTAGTTTCATTGTTTTGCTTGAATATGATAATTGTAATGCATATAAATGAACTTGCTGATTATATTGTACAGTATATTATTTTTAATGTTTAATATGCTATCTGTTTATTGCATAAGTGTACTGCAAAATTATTCCGTAATGTGCTTATTACACATTATACAATGGTATAATATATTATGAGCAATTAAATTACCAATTATCTGATGGAGTGATTTAACAATTGTTGGTAAATTTGTGCAAGGTTACGAATTGGGTCAAAGTGCGATCAAATGCATGCGCGGAATACTCTTCGTGTGGATGCGTCAGTCGAAGGATAAAGTCGAACCGTTTAAGACAAACCAAAGCCCTAAACACGCGCTGCACTCGAAGGTAACCAATGAGTCGATGAGCCGATGAGTACACGACTGACGCAGACATTGCCTTCCGTCGAATGCATCGCCCGTTTAGGTGAACCTAAACACCGGCCTATCGCTGAACGACGAGACCTACGGTCACCTGCAGATCGATGTGGTGAGTCTGTACCTCTTGTTTTTGGTCCAAATGATTACGTCGGGCCTCCAGATCGTCTACACCATGGATGAGGTGCAGTTCGTGCAGAATCTCGTCTATTACGTGGAGAGGGCGTATCGGACGCCCGACTTCGGCATGTGGGAGAGGGGCAGCAAGTACAATACCGGCACTCCTGAGCTCAACGCCTCCTCCATCGGAATGGCCAAGTCTGCCCTCGAGGCCATTAATGGCTGCAATCTGTTCGGCGAGAAGGGCGCGGCCTGGAGTGTCATCTATGTGGACATCGACGCCCACTCGAGGAATCGCAGTATTTTCGAGACACTTCTTCCCCGAGAGTCGAGTTCGAAGAATACGGATTCGAGTATTGACTGCGAGTAGTGAGCAATGTTTGCAAATCTTGATTCGATGTCTTCTTGTCATCAAATTCTAGGTTTACTGCCGACCATCAGTTGGCCCTGTTTTGCGACCCATGACTCCAACCTTTACTTCAACACTAAAGACAAAATTGTTAAGCGATTGAGAACTCCCTTCGGGTTCAAGCGCTTCATTAGGGACGGGTACGGGACTGTGCTCGAGAGGGGCCAGAAGGGACAGGGAATAGGTGTGCATTCGAATTGTTAACTCAATTCTTGATTTATATATGAATTAATGTTTCAATGTGTGTGTGTCAGAGCACATGTACCAAAACGGGGAAACGAAGCAATTTGAGAACATAGAGTGTGATTGGCCTCTCTTCTACTGCTTCCTCATCATTGATGGCGTCTTCAAAGCTAATGAGGAACAGGTCCGCGAATACCAACAAATTCTGTTTAACAAACTATTGCGAAGGGATTCCATGACTGGAGACTATTTGATACCCAAATACTATTACGTAGGCCTTCTCTTTGCCTCCAAAGCAATCATATCGACTCAAACCCCTCACTCCTCGCCCCCATAGGTACCACCCGAGTATGTCGACGCAGAGAAGGCAGAACCAGGAAGTACTCCGAGAATAGCGAGTCAGGAGGGCAGCGACAGTTCAGTACTGTATTTGATGGGACAGGCAGTTCTGATCATTACCCAGCTCTTAATTGATGACCTGCTACAAACCAATGAACTAGACCCGATCAGACGTTTTATGCCGAGCTATGACCGCACCCGCAAAGTTGGCCGGTACTCAGTGTTTCAGGTAAAGTGTCGACACGTCCGCCAACGCTTGCACTGCTGTCTCTCTTTCTCCTATTATTTCCCTTAAATCGCTAATAAGTTCTGTCTTTTCTATCAATTCTTTCAAAATTGGGATAAAAGGGCGCAAAATATGTGAGTATTTGAGTAAAAGATGTGAATTACTTTCAATCAGTTTTTATCCATTCATTACTTGGGGCCGAGAAGTGAACCGAATAATTAGGCTATTAATTGGCAAAATGCCAGTCCATATGTTGATAACTTTGAGGGCTATCGAGAGCACGTACTGAATGGAAAGGCTTCGTCATATGGTATGATCTGATACGAACTGCTTGTCTACGACAGGGAACGGCTAGTGATCTGGTGGTGCAAGTGGTGCTGATCGCCGAATCAATGCGTTTACAGGCAATGATGGTATGGAAAGCGAATTAATAGTTAATAGAGAAGCAGAGGAACACAGTCTTCAAAGTCTATACTTGAATTGATTTTAGGCGACGTATGGAATCCAAACTCAGACGCCCTTAGAAGTGGAGCCGGTGCTCATATGGCCGCCCAGTAACCTCGTTCGGATATACGAACTTTTGGGTATAAACCGCAAATTAGGGCTCAAGGGTCGTCCGGCGCGGCCAATCGGCGCGTTGGGTACGAGCAAACTGTACCGAATCTGTGGCCAAACCATTCTCTGCTATCCACTAATCTTCGAGTTATCCGACTTCTATCTGTCGCACGACATGGCGCTCCTCATCGACGACATTAAGAATGAATTGCATTTTGTGGGCAAATACTGGCGAATGTCGGGTCGACCGACCGTTTGTATTCTCATCCGAGAGGAGCACTTAAGGGATGTTAACTTCAAAGAAATGCTCGATTTGTTAGTCGAGTTTAAAAAAGGTTACCTCCAGTCAGGCCTTAAGATCAAAACGGGTCGACTGCAGAACCTGATCAGCTCGTCCTGCTTCGAGCACCTGGACTTCCTCCACCTCTTCTCAGCTGACGATTTGCCTAAATTGGAAACCTTTCGCCAATTACAACACACACAAGGCATTGGCTACCAGTCCCTTACGGACATTCCCAAAGCACTCGTTTATAACGAGCCTATGGACGTTGATTTCAAAGCGCTGTATGAGCACAGGCCTACCTGGCCAGATATCATCGATGCACTAAAGACAAGCTCTGAGCTCTACGCCCAGAGTCAGTTACTGGCCATTCTGTGGAACAGAGAGGGCTCTCATTTCACTTTACCTGAAGGAACTACAGTTAAAGAACGGCTCGAACGCCTGTCCAGACAAGCCGGTGCACTGCGCCACTGGTCTGTTGTTCGGTATTGCAGTTCGGTTTTGCGAAAACTGGTCGATTCGATCTCTCCGTATATAACGTCTATTCTTGTGAGCGGTAAACAGATAACTGTCGGCACGTATGGCCAGAAAGAGGTGGCCATCGATCACCCGCGCACTCCCAAAGAGATTCACCAATTGCTGTACGACGTGATCACTGAGCCCTACGAAGCCGTACTCCAGCAGGAGATCGTACGTCCAATCTTATCCAACTCTAAATATGCAGTTATCATGATAGTTTTTATTCTCTTTTGCTAGACCGTAAGTTAACATTTAGCTTTGAAATCTAAATTAGCTTAAACTGAGTTATAATTTAACTAAGTTACTATATACTGTAAATTAATTGCTTCTATTTTATTTAGAATTGTTTTTACTTTATTGTTTATTAGTTAGCATTAGCATAAAAAGTTACTGGCTTAAATTATGCCAAGAAATGCCATCCTAATATCCTAGAAATACAAAGAAGGGCTGAAATGCTTTAGTTTTTATTGTTTAGAATATTTTTATATAAAAAATTAGGGAAAGAATTGAGATGGTTACAAAAAGATTCAAGTTTAATTAGTAATTTCTTCTGTAAGTTAACTCCAATGTAATTATCAAATGATTTGATTTATAATGAATGCATTACTTAATGCAATGCCTACCGACACCCGACGTGTTTGGCCGATAACCTGCAGATCCTATACGTGGGACGCCTTATATCGACGACTCCTCATCTCTTCGAGGTTTGAGTTTTACTTCGAAATCGATTTTTACTAAATTTGTGAAATTTTCGAATTTCAGGGAATCGTGAAGATCAGAGTCGGCTCTTTCGTTGAGGCAATGAAATACTACCTGAGCTTTAAAAACGAACAGCAAATCAAATTGGAGTCATTAGCCCCGAGTAAAGTGCGGCGACTCTTATATAAAGTGCTGACTGACACGGATTTGGAGCCCCGGGAGAGGCGACTAATTGAAGGCTCTTTATGTCGGGTTCCCAAACACTTCTACGACAAGGTTTGGGAAGTTCTCGCCCGCACTCCGGTTGGGGTGACTGTCGCCGGCCAACACCTGGCGTCTGGTCCCACCATAACGTTGATGTCACAACACGAGCTCAACTTCATGAGTAAAGTCGAAAACCTCTTGTGCCAAATATCTTCACCAGAATATCGACAAATAGTAGTAGAGGTGAGCAGTGGTTCACCTCAAGTGCATTCAATCGAATTGCGATTAATTGCTGTTTTTGTTTAAAGCTATTAATGATAATCCACGTGATTCTGGAGCGCAATCCCGAACTCGTATTTCACGAGTTATCTCCTGTTGACTTGGATCAGGTCTGTACCGATTGTGCCGATTGGCTCACAAACGCAGCATAACTGTTCACAACTATGCAGAGCTATGCACAATTAAGCAGTATTACCATACTACTTTATTTTAGTTCTTAGACTATATTAGCGAAATAAATAAATAAATAGAAATAAATTAAGAGCTGTTGTCACAGCTTCGGTATGTCATAGGGTTTGAGTTGGGAATAGAAAGTAAAAGTTTAGTCAAACCGAGACATAAACGTCTAAATTGTTATTTCAATCACTGATTAGCTGATTAGCGGAGCCGTCAAGCGCTACAACAGCGACAGAGAGGGTATGGTTACGATCGAACAGTTCTATTGCGAGAGGAAGAGCGAGACGTCTGCATATATGGCCCGTATAGTACTCGACGGACTCTTACGCTTCTCTCCGCCCGAATGCAAAATCAGTTGAAGTGATGGCCGCTCTTTGACGTGATATTAGACTTATATCTCTTTAAACTATATTCTCGATTGTTTCGATTGTTTCTATTTTTAACTAATGTTAGAATCGAATGACTTATTTAGATAATTATTGCATTTTTGTTCAAATTTAGCTAAAAATTTAATTCTGTTATTTACTGTTTACTGTTACTTGAAAAAATAGCATGATATTTTTAGATTTTTGCGTTTATTGTATTCACTGATAATTGAATCTTTTTTGATGATTTTAACGAACAAAATATAAACTATAAATTTATTCTGTAAATTGTTGCAATCTTTCTTGTTAATATTACAGTCTATACTATAGACCATAGAATCGGAACGAGGGTACCCCGGGTACCTGCGACGTCATAGGACAGTTGTAAATTACATAGAAAATAACTGTAAGAATAAGGGGCTGTCTCTGAATTGAAAAAAGGTTCAGATTCTATGCTATAGACTCTATAGTATCTGAGACTCTATACAGTATCTTTAGTATTGTAATGCAGTTTATTGCATGTTACGGTAAAACTTTAAAGTCATAAGTTTAACCCATTTATTTATTTGAAAAGAACCGTAAATTAAAAGAGACAATTGCGCCGAGAAATGTATAATTAAATATGAACAAGATAACAAGCTACTTTAAGTAAATCATTGAATCTATAGTATAATCGATATTCGGTCCAAACTAGCAGTCAGGTTATACATGGTACTGTACCAGTATAAATTAAGTTAAACTTTAGTGTAATAACTTGAAAGAATGTTTTTAAAAAATTAAAATGTTTTTAAAATGTGTTTGCATTCAATTATCGGTAGTTATTACGAAGATTTGATCTAAATTTAGGTAATCTCTAAAATTCTTCAGTATATTGAGTATAAATAAATTTTTTCAAATTAGCATGCAAACCTTACAATTCCTGCTTATTCCTACCGTATTTTTGTTGCAAAGTCTAACAATAAATTTAGTTTTAGTTATTTTAACCTTTTGTTTGCATTATAGTTATTGTTTGTTTGGTTATATTTATGATTAATAAGAAACTAATGGTTAGTATGTGAGCAGAGCTGACGATAAGCCGACGCGTGTTCGCGAATTCGGGTAAAGCAGAGGCGCTGTACCGCTACTCCAGAATAGAGTGGCATTCAATCGCTTGAGTTCTCAAACGATATTCAACTCATATTTCATTTGCAGCTAAAGCATGAATTTTAGTGTCGATTCATCGAAAGAGTAAATAAAATCAATGATAATGTAAATCAGATATAAGTTAACATACAATTCGCGTAAAGCAGTCGACTCTCAGGTATTGAGCACTGAATGTGGAATCGAGACGAGTTGTCGTGCATTGCGTCGATCGGCTGTAATACTAAACGAGACATACAGTACAGTAGGTCTCGAAAGGCATTGTAAAACTGTGCAGTATATACAGTATGCAGTATATTGTGCGATAGCATGAGAGAATAGCTGCGTATTGGTGACTGTGTGCGACTGCATGATAGCGAGCGAGGAATTAGTGCTTTAGTGCTCACTATTGCTAATATTGTTAGGAATAGTAGAGTCGAGTCTTTTAGTCGATCGTCTGTACTCTGGCTATCGTAGAGTGAGTTGGAGTTGGAGT
>JAQIXC010001828.1:0-12894 GCA_034697605.1 Metabelba pulverosa
CTAAAATGTGCGTCTTAACAAGCTCCATCAAACCGCTATAAGCAAGTTCGATTATCTTCTAATGGTAAAGGCTCTTTTAGATTAAGAAAAGTCTAAATTTATATAGATCATAAATTAAGTTTTTAAAATTTGATTCTCATTAATATTGTTAGAAATCACGACTCATGAGTACTAAGTTATATTAATTAGCTTTTTGAGGAATGCAATTTAATTTAAAACTTTCAATATTCTTTTATTGCTGTATACTATGATATGCACAACATTTTCGTAAATTAGACAAAATATTCTATATTATAGCACATATTTTACAGCAGAATATAAAATACTTTGCCAAGATCATTATTTAACAAATACTATGTTGCAATAATAAATAACATAAAAATAAACTTGTAAAGTGTAAAATATTTGGCCATTGAATCTAATATATAGAGAAATGATTGAAATCTAAACGAAACGAATAGAAGTATCGAAAAGCGAATTGAAAAATGAATATTACGTTTGAGTGTAAAATGAGTGCAAACTTCAAACTGCAAGTCATTTGACTGAATGGTTACGTCATTAATGGCTAATCGGTATATAGTTATGAAACAACTGTTTCGACCGAAACGAGACTTTTAATTGAGTCTGAATTGAACTTTGACTCACTTTCGGCGATGCATTCAATCGCATAAACAGTTTGGGTTTGTATTTACGCTTTGAGTTGCGGTCAGTGTTTTGATTGGCGATTGAGCGGCGATTGAGCGGCGATTGAGAGCAATGCTCGAGGCGTACGACGAAAGCTATTCGGAATCGAATGATTCGACAATCGATTCGTTGAATTCGCTAAACATTCGCGACTTTCGCGGCGAAAGACGCACTAAATTGGGTTTTGAACCGCAAAAGGAAATCGTTTACAACCGATATCTGCCATACAGTGAGCAGTTGGACGACGAGTGCATCGAATACTTGGCGCAGATTAAGGCCAACATTAGCCGCACTCTCGTCCTCAACGACAGACACGGCTTTCAATGGGTTTCCGATCTCTCGAAGTAAGCACTGAATTGAGGCCTCATTTGCTTTGAGTGCTCACTAACACCCGACTGACAACCCTTTGCCAGATATCTACGCCTCTACGGCCATACCTTCTCCCGCGAAGACCACATCCACTTCATCAACACCTTATACGAAGTGATTCTAATCCCGGGCCTCGAACTCAACCGAGTGGCGCATTACGCGAATGTGTTGTCGACTTTACTCAAGTATTGGCGCGAATTTGAGTATTGCTAACAATCACTGATTTGTCTTCTATTCGAATGCATAGAAAGCGAGAACTCATAACTCGGGAGGAGTTGACGATCCGATGGCGACCTTTGTATGACTTGTTTGAGAAGACACTGTACTCTCAGTACGAGAACTTAGGAATGCTTTTCATTCCCGACAACTACGAGAGTGCACTGAAGAACCTGATCCGGAGCTGTCGGCCCTACTTCTCAGTGGACTCGACGCGCGAAATGCTGGTCGAGTGGCGACCCCTTCTCTGCCCTTTCGATACCGTCATAATCAAAGCGACCGCTTATTTGGAACTGTTTTTGCCGACAGCTCTGCCGCCCGAACAGCACAGCCAGGGATTCAAGTTGTGGTTCGACGAGTTGATGCAGTTATGGCAGACCTCGCAGAACACGCCCTCTTGGGAACAGAACCTGATTGCGCTGTTCGCACGACTGGCCAATGACATGATTGGCTACATTGACTGGAATGCATATATTCCTCAGATCTTCACTCATCTCATCCGAAGCTTCAATTTGATGGGAGGCTCTCATAAGGTGCAGATCACCCGAGGGTACGGAGTCTTCAACATTAATTCGGTAGTGCTTTGGTTGGTGGCAATGCTGGGCCCGCAGTCGACCTGCCAGAGCCATGTGACCAAACTGTTCAAAGCGGTTGAGTCGTACTATCATCCGTCCAATACCGGCAAATGGAACCTAAAGCTGCAGCAGTTGCTGTTCAAACTGCCCGCGGCCTTCATCACTCGCCTTCATCGGGAACGGTATAAGAAGCCGTCGTGGAGGACACCGGTGCCCGACTCGCACAAGCTCTCCGAACCCGATGTGACCAACTTTGTCAACAGTATCTTAAATGTGGTAATGATTTCGATGTTCAGCCGCTTTGGTAGCGCCGAGTCGGCGACAGCTCTTCAAAGTCTTTCGCTGTTAAGACCCGAAGCAGTGATTCCACCCGTTCTCGAGAAGATGTACTCCGCTTTGGAAACACTGACAGAACCGCACAGACTCTCGGCTTCCATGCAATGCGTAGTTTCTATTGCCAGAGCTCTTGTCAAAGGCAGTAAACACTACTCGGAGGGCCCGACACACGTACTGCCGCTTCTGCTCAACTCACTGAACGGTCTGGACGTGAATGACATGAAGAAATGTATGGTTACCTTCCAGTTCATCTCGACCTTTGCCACTCTCATCCCCATCATTGACTGCTCGTCGGCTGTCGACACTCGAACTGATTTGTCCGACACTGAGGTTCAGACCTGTTTGGCGACCGTCCAGTTCGAAGACTTTGTACTCCAGTTCATGGATCGGTGTTTTGTTTTGATTGAAAACAGTTCGTTAGAACAGACCAACCGATTAGATCAGGACAATGAGCGCATGAATACGGAAGAGGGAATCATTGAAGTCGGGTTGGCCTCGACGTTCGGTAGTATTCTTCTCCAGTGCTCTCCTCAGATATTCATTGTAAGTGTATTCGAGCGCTCATATAGTTAGCCAGTAATTAGTGTTGGCGGCGGTGCTATTGCGCTGTTGTGTTGAGAATTGTATTGACTCACCGATTGTCACCTTCCAGAGCGCACTCGACAAGCTTTACTCGTTCGTGTCGAGCCATATATTCGAGACGAAGGTGGCCGGCAAGTTCGCCGCTATATTAGTCCGTTCCTGTTCTAAGGTATGCCATCTCTTGATCCACACCTCCGAGTCGTACAAACTTTAAAATTTTATTTGATTTTAGGCGAACGCAGAACTATCTCTACAGAAATTTTTGCCACATTTTTGTAAATTAGTTCTGAATTTGACGGAAAGTGCGGATATCCTGAGCGAAGAGTTTTTGGATCACGAATTGCTGTTCGGTTTGCAGATAATCTCCGAATTAGTTCGATGTGATGGCAAACATTTGGTTCATTACGAAGAACTTATTGTCAAAGTTCTCGACCGAACTCTTCATCTCAAGTGTAGAAAAGGATATCTGCTTTCGAGCGCTATTCTCAAACATGTTTTGAAATCATTGACTCTGTTGTGTGCACTTGACTTCAGAAGCATTTCCAAGACGTGGCAAAGCTATGGCCGTTTTGAGACCGACCTTCCAATTAGAGTGAGTTTTGAACTGAAGCTAAGTTGGCTTTTCGGCGCTTATTGTCCTCTTTATTACAATTAATTGCTTAGGACTGGGGCTGTGCTGGAGATATACACCATCTGGACGTGAAATGGCATGAATCGAGTGAAGTGGAGCTGCGTTTTGCTCAGCAACTACTCGACCTGTTTCTCAGATCCGAATTGAATGCTTTGGATGAGTGGGTGAAGGATGAGAAGCAATTGAGTCGAGAGGACGTGCAAAGAAGTCTTCTCATTATACATGATTGCATTACCGGCGCCGCATCTGCTCTACCCATTTGGAGCGGAGATAATATTGTTTTGTTAGTCATATTGCTATTGAAATTGTATGCAAATTGCTTTCATTGGTTTATCGGTTCCTAAAGGTACGAATCGCTGATCCCAAACAACACATCTATAGTGAAGAGCGTTGGCTCGAAAGTTGTCAACTTTTCCAATAACGACAATATTCGAGAAACAGTTCTGAAGAGTTTGCGCAGAATTCTTGTACATCTGAGCCGCACCAGTGAAGACGACACGAAGTCTCTCTGCCGACTCATTAAGGTTTGAATTGATTTCGAGTACGTATTTGTCGATTGGTTTTGATTTTGAATTTTGCGAAAACAGATTTACAATAACACTATGTTCTTCTGGGGCGTCACTAAACACGACTTCGACACCCGATGGAAGGGCTTTCAAGTGGTGAAGAAATCGCTCGAAAATAAATTGATGAAAAAGAAACAACACATCAGAGCACTGATTATAGACCGTCTTGTGCTCCAACATGAGGTGACTGTTGGACAGGTTGTGTGCAATTGAATGATTGTCTAATTTGTTTGTTTTGCCTTCAGATGCGACTAATGAACAAGTCGTTGACCGCATTCACCGAATTACACAAATACCTAATCGAGGATTTGCTGCAATTGGCGACGAGTCACTACAGCGAAGTCCGGTGCCAGGCACAGGACACGCTCTTCAACTGCTTCCGCTCTTTCCCCTACTCTTATCGACTCACTCTCGCGAATCTAGTGAACAATATAAGTAAAGATCAAAATGCAAATCACGAACAATTCAAAGGTTCGCTTTACGTGATTCTCGGCCGAAGAGGCAGTTCACTGCTGACGGCGCGTGACTGGTCGACACTGAACACGCTGTGGCCGGCACTGGTTGACGCCCAGCACTCGGAAAAGCCGAGTATTATTCGTATTTTGGACATTGAAATCACGGGATTTGTTCGCAAATATTTTGATACATTGGCCTTAAGTGTTAACATTCCGGACAGTTGTGTAGAAGTGGCCAAAAGGGTGTGGACGCAGAACAAGAGTTTACCCAAACCTGCTTTTGATTGTCCAACGGATCCGGAGATTGAGAACGCCTTAAGAATTGCTCAAAAACGCAACCAAAAGAACATAGATTTGTATAAAGAATTGATTCAAAAGTTAGTTACACTTATGGAACGCTCGGATCTGTAAGTATCGACATTTGCCGTTAATTTGTTGCTTTGATTTCTATCCAATTTTGAACTATTTATTAAATTATTATTTCAACTAATTTGACAGCCATTGGCGATACTATCAGTTGTCGTACGTTTTGCTGAGTATGTTAATCAGACATGACATCCAACTGCCGGCAAGTGCTGTCAATCTGTTCACAAAGAACTTAATTCACGACACACTCTACATCCGGAAGATATCAATCGCAGCGTTCAGTGCGGTGTTGAAGCAATTGAAGAGAAGACACAATAAAATTGAGTTAAAGCCCTTACCGGCCGATAACTTGTGGCTTCAGACCGATGCCTCGCTTGTGATCACAAGTGAAGAGCAGTTGAAGTCAATCGACTTCATAGACAAACCTCACATCGGGTTCTACTCCTATCCGAAACCGGTATTAGTTTACAGCAAAACCGCTTCAAACGCTCACTCCTTATCCGAAAGCGAATTAATAATTTGCAAAAAGTTTTCTGAAACACAATTTTTGGATCAATTGTTGATTTTTTTGTCGCTCGAAGAAAACAAAGGAAAGGATAAGTTTTCTTCGAAGCGCTTCCAATTATGGAAGGGTTTGTTCCGAAACTTCGGCGCTTTTAATATCGATTTGTTAGTTCCGAAAATCACGGACTTTGTGTCCGGAATCCAAGAGAGCGCTCATCGCTGTTCGGCCGAAATAATTGCCGGTTGTGTTCGCGGATCCAAACACTGGAATTACGACGACTTTTCCAAATTGAGGACTCATTTGGAACCGATTCTCAAACAGGTGTTCAATAACATCACTACCGAAACTCTGGCCGATTGGGGCACTTGTAGTGCGACTATCTTTGAGAACAGAGACGCCCGAAGACTGACTTGGATTCTAAGCATATACTTAGACGACCCGTTGAAGGTGGGCGCAGAAGTGCTCTCTTCGTTCCTTCAGGCCAGTCGGCTCTACCTATTGCACGGAGCGATTCAACAACAGGAATGGCGTTCTCAGAAAATATTGCGACAATTGCTTAGATATTTAGAGGATAACTATTTGACGCATTCGTATCAGAATGTGAGGGAACGGATTGGAAGGTATGTTCACTCACAGCACTCAATGTCACTTAAACACCACTCATGTAATACTTATCCCAAATCAGTCTTCTCTGCAATATATTTATGTTCGATGTCGACATCCCATGTCTGCCCAAGACTTTTGAATCGGCGCCGAAAAGAAGTGAATTTATTGACAAAATCATTCCTCGGCTGCAAATACTTTACAGTCAGTCTTCAGACAATCAAAAGGATAGCGTAAAGAGTGAGACCAGTGTTTTGAATGGCTTTACCTCACAATCACCTGAGCGTAAAGACGCGGCCAATCTCTTGAAGACTGTTTGCAAATGGATTGTCGGAAACGTTCCGCGCGTGGCCTACAGTGCGCCGCCAGAGCTGTTTAAGTTGTTGCCGATTGTAAGCTATTGAATGATTTGATGTGTCGAAGACCTGACCTGACCTGACCTGACCTGACGTCTAACTGTTGTAATTGATCTATAGTTATGTCTAATGCAAAGCGAGACTTCAGACGAAGAGTTGGTTCGCGAATCGTTTTTTGCTATAATTATGTTGAGTCACGCCTTACTCACACCCGAAGGCATCGATATGGCGATCACGACATCCAAAGAGGTAATACAGCTTTGCTGTCTGTGCTCGTATATACTGACGCAATTGGGTTTGGGTGTTGGGCAGGTAACCGTGGCGGCGAACTGGCACGCGCGCAGTGCGATCGCCACTTTCCTCCAGTATATGGTGTCTTCGAATCTGTTTATTCTGATGAACAACCAGTTGTGGGTCAAAGACATAACTGAAATGATTTTAGACTTATTGAGTGATGAGAGGAATGAAGTGCGAGAGTCGACTGCAGAGACATTGAGTGGTCTAATGCACTGCGAGTTCGTTAAGATTGACCCGAAACTGATCAGACATTTCGAAAATAAGTCGAAACACAAACTAAATAAAATCAAACAAACGAACGGAACTACTATTGTTGACCCGAAAGACCTGACACTCAGGCACAGCGGCATTCTGGGCCTCTGCGCCTGCATTAACGCCTTTCCTTATGATGTGCCCGACTTTATGCCCGACATTCTCGTCTTCCTCTCTTACCATCTCAACGATCCGCAACCCATACCCGTGAGTCCAACCATTTCACTCGATTAGACAGTCATGACATGGCTTTCCTTCCGGTGCGCTATTTCTCATTTCTATATTGTCTTAACAAATGACTGTCCAAATTCCGGTAACCGGAAAGTAAGTACCAGCGCTTCGACACTAATTAACCGGCACCGGAAGGAAAGCCAGCTTAGGACCAACATATCTAATTCTCTTAAATGTTAAAAATTTACTATTTGTTTCATTAAAATAGACGGCAATTAAGAAAACTTTGACCAACTTTCGCCGTTGCCATAGCGACGCCTGGCGTGACCACAAACTTCGGTTTACTGACGACCAGTTGGCCGTCATTACCGACCTCTTGGTTTCGCCCAATTATTATGCCTAGACTTAGAGACGACGAGAATTGGAGCGTTTTATCCATGAGTTGAGACCGAAATATGAGCTAATCATCGATTGGTGTTATGTTTGGCATTACATAGACTCCCGACTCGAAACTCGTCTCAATTGCAACGATTGAATCAATTATTTTATATCATTTTTTATCTTTTCACTCAAATTAATGTTTGTTTGGAAAGTCTAATAATTTTGGTTTAAAATTTCACCATCTTGGTTTTTAAAACATTTGTAATTTATTTGGAATATTCGCCAAAAAAAGTAATTTTAATGACAAATAAATTGCAAATAAAATACAAACGAAAATTTGTCACTCATTTTGAATAGAATTGAATAAAAATGAAAATTATGTTTGAATTTAAACCGATTTTAGTCGTCAACACAAACTATCTCTTATGTCGTCTCTGAACGCGAGTCCAACCATCACTTTCCGGTTGCGATTCGTCCGATTGTCGTACCGGCTCTACTCCTGAGGGTTGTGCTGATGGTTGTGCTGATGGTTGTGCTGATCCGTCGTTAATATTCAATAATTTCAAACCATTTTCCACAACAAACTGATTGTCATTTTGTTCTAAACTTTTATCACTGGAAACACTATTCCGTTGTCTAATATCTTGTAATTTGTCGACGACTTCTTCGTGTCTACCGGAAGCGCATAACTGGTAATAAGTGCAGACATTCGACGCAAATATACCGATAGATCCGTCTTCGATGATAGTGTCGAACTCATTGTCGATAATTTCAGCGACAAAGTCGACCACATCTTCGAGGGTGAGGTCAGCGTTAGCTTTGAAGAAGTCGGCGATCGTGTCAACCATCCAAACGAGCTTTTCTCGGCTGTATTCGCCTCCCATTCCCTGCTCGACACACAACTGAAACGACTTCCAGTCCTTCATTG
This sequence comes from Metabelba pulverosa, assembly GCA_034697605.1. Classification (NCBI taxonomy): domain Eukaryota; kingdom Metazoa; phylum Arthropoda; class Arachnida; order Sarcoptiformes; family Damaeidae; genus Metabelba; species Metabelba pulverosa. The sequence goes on from JAQIXC010001828.1 coordinate 8,274, forward strand.
TCTCATCAATGGCTAAACTTAGCACTCGTTCGCTCTTCTCATTCATCATAATATGCGTTCAATGTCTCGATTGCAAACAGACATCAAAATTCTTGCCAATAGAACAAACAAAACATACAGTGTATTCACTATTATAACTGTGAATCGTTAGCTATTAATAATGTCAACATGCAATAAAATATACACTCGATTTATAGGAATGTAATTTAATGTCTAAATCAATGTCGATAACTATCGCTGATTCGACATAACGTATAATAAGATTACGTTAAGTGAATCAACAAATCGTGAAAACATGTGAATCAATGTGTGTTTGCCTGCAATGACTGAACGCATGCGCAGAGTCTGTATTAAAAGCCAAAACTCGTTTCTCGAGATGTGATCCAAAAGTTTAAAGAACTCTTCGGTTGAGATAATTGCAGCGAAACTGGGAATCAGTATCGCGTCAGCTCTTAGTCGTCCATATGTCTGCATATGTGTGCATATGTCTGCTCTCATTGCGCCAATAGTCCAATGGAATTGTCGACTCTTTTGATCGGTTTGTTAGTCATTTGCATTGGATTCGGGGCCTATGTCTGGCAATTGTCAAACGTGTGGTTCGGGTGCGCGCAGTGGTTGTCGCCGACCGATAAGATAATTGTGATAACTGGTTGTGATTCTGGCATTGGCTACCAATTGGCGCAATACTTCTACCGCAAGGGATGTACTGTTTTCGGTACAGTCCTCGATGTCGACAGCGATGGAGCGAAACAATTGAGACAATTATCTGTCGACCAAAGGTTGCATTTGATTCGAATGGATGTTAGGAATGACTGCGATGTCAGTCAGGCTTTCGATCAAATCAGTGATTATCTCAACAAAAACCAATTGCGAGGTATGTCTCACTACTGCCCACTACTGCCCACCACTGCTCACAGTTTGGTCTAACTCTCAAACCACTCATATTTGCTAAATGTCTTCAAATCTTTCTCTTCATATCATTTGAAAAGTTTTTCCTATTTTTAATCGTTTTAGCAATGTTTGCCTAAATATCGTAAAAACCGATATTCATATTCAATATACATAATACTTTCGCCAACAGTATGTATAGTAGACTTTGATATTAATTTTAAAACGACTTTAAAGACTCAAATCGTCGATAATCTAGTTTTCATTCAATAAGTAATGCATTTACTGTCAAATTGTACCGATTCTTGAGTGAAGTATTGAATATAATTGATATAATGCTAAAATGGATCTGTGAACTAATGCGCGATGACTTGGGCAGGTGTGCACGCCGTGGTCAACAACGCCGGTGTGTGTGTATTGGGTGAATTTGATTGGTTGACTGGCGAACAGATTGAATCGCAAATTGACATCAATTTGTTGGGAACTCTACGCGTAATCAAACGGTTTCTCCCGATTCTCATTCACTCAAAAGGTATTTCGCGTTTTTATTCGTAAAATAGAATGACATACCTGTGCAGTGCACCCGTGGTATAGCTATGATTACTAATATCTGGTTGCCATCGAAGGTCGTATAATAAACGTGAGTTCAGTCAACGGCAACTGTGCCTATCCTGGAATCAGCGTATACTCGGCCACAAAGTTTGCAATCGAAGGCCTGTCGGACGCACTGCGCGTAGAACTGTCGAAGTTGTCGGTGAAGGTAGTGGTGGTTAGACCAGGAGATTACGCCCGACTCACAAACATTATGAGCGCACACGAGTCGCACGCGAGTCAAATGTGGCGCTCAATGGATCCGAACAAAAGACAACTTTACGGCAAATACTTCGACGATTACCACAAGAGTGTACTTCGAAATAGTGGTCTAACGAGTCCGAAGTCTTTTGAGAACTCAACGCTTTTCAAAGACTTCGAGGAAGCAGTTCTTGCGGTCAACCCCAGGCCTTACATAACTAGCGCTTCATTTCCTTTTCGACTATTCTTTACAATTCTATACTTTTTGCCGATTGTTCTCAAAGACAAACTCATGTCAACTATTGCCTCGAAAATGGTTAGGTTTGACGCACAGCCAACCGAAGCGGTAAAGAGTGACAACCAATGAGCAAACCAAACCTACGCTATTACTGTATATGCCTGTGCAAACCTACTGAGTTTGGACGACTTGAAGTGAAAGTGTTTTCGCATTAAATCCAAATAATTGTTAATAACTTTTGCCAAATGTGTTTTCCAATGCCCTCTCCCTCTCCCTCTCTCTCACCACTGGTGTAGAGCATATCTCGATTGATGTGATAGATGTAAAAGTCTATTACAATATAAGAACTCAACAAATCGACGCATTTCTACTAAATTAGTTCACGATTTCCACTGCATCTGAGTTTAGACTTCAATCGACGAAAACAGATCGCTTTCACTCTCATTCGTCTCTCAGAGGCTCAGACATTGATACTCCAAATCAAATCAAATCCAATTCTATTCTATTTCTATATTTTTATTCTATATATTTTTTAAACATTTTTACTTTGATTTGATTGCTAAGGAATGGAGTCTCGATTAAAGTGTTGAATAAATTTTTGTCAAGAATTTATGATCCAATGAGGACTTGGTTATTGCATTTAAACCTGTTGTAAATAATTGTGAAAGTAATAAATTAATAAATTTGAATAACACTTGCGTTTGGATAATATCTGTGACAACTGTCGTATTTTGCTATTTAAGTCAAACATAATGTTGATTAGTGTGCAGTTGTTGTCAGCTTTTGCTATATTTGGTAAATAAGTAACAATTGTTTGACTATATCTCGATATCTCGTGTTTACAGTATATCCAGTATTTGAGCGAAAATTGCAATTTTAAGCCAAACTCTGTTTCTATACATGAATCGCAGGAATGACTAGAAGTGAAGACATGTTGTCGACCATAGAGTCGGGGACTCTCGAGTTCGCTCTCGACTTGGACAGGGCGTTGTCGTCAGACACCCAGAACGTCGCCTGTTCTCCCTTCTCGTTGGCCGCGGCACTCACTATGACACTACTGGGCGCTCGCGGCTCCTCTGCTCAAGAATTGTCGAATGTCTTGTTCGACAGCAAGACTGTCAATCCCGAGCAGTACGAAGAGATGGCCAAACAGTATAAGCATTTGGTGGAGCAGTGCGTCGCGTCCAACGCCCAGGTCATGAGTTCGGCTAACTTTCTGTACGCACAGAACAAATACCCGATTTTAGCCGAATTCAAACAATTAGTTGAAACGAATTTCGGTGCGAAAGCACAAGAAGTGGACTTTGAGTCGGGCAACGACGCGGCCATCAAATTGATAAATTCGGACATCTCTTCGGCAACAAAAGGCAAAATCGCGACTCTTTTCGAAGAACTCGAAACCACGACTCGACTGGTTTTGGCGAATGCGCTCTACTTTAAGGGTTTGTGGAAAACGCCGTTCAAAGAGCAAAACACGACTAAACGGCTCTTCACTACCAACGCGAACGAGGAGTTGATGGTCGACACAATGGCCCAGAGCTCGAAAATGCCGTTCGCGCGCAGTGACGAACTCATGTGCTCCGTCGTCGAACTCGCCTACGCCAACACCAACATTGTCCTCCTCCTCCTCCTGCCCGACCAGACCAGTTCGGTGGCCGACCTCCGAACTAAGCTCACCGGCCAAGCACTCGACCAACTCATCAAAACGCTCGAGAAGATGAAAGTCGACCTCTTTTTGCCGAAATTCAAAATCGAGTCGACTTTGAAATTGGAATCCGTTTTAATGAAAATGGGAATCAAAGAGATATTTGGCCAGAATTCGGCCAATTTTGCCGGAATCACCAAAGACCCGACGGGGCTATACGTCGGCGACATTGTCCAGAAGGTTGTCATCGAAGTGAACGAGAAGGGCACTGAAGCCGCCGCCGCTTCAGGTATGCATTGCAATCTCTTAATTAATTGAGCATGCTTGGTTTGACTTAATTAATTGAGCATGCTTGGTTTGACTTAATTAATTGAGCATGCTTGGTTTGACGCGATTGACACTGTATTGCCGGAACAGGGGTTGCGTTTATGGCCCGATCTATGGATTTTCCCGAACAGTTCGACGCCAACCGTCCGTTTATGTACTTTTTGATGAGTAAATACGATTCAACCAAATATGCGATTCTATTCTCCGGAACCGTTAATAATCCAAATAAATAATCATTTGTTAGGAAAGACTGGAATTTAATTCAATTTATTTGTTATGTAAGTCATTGTCAAGAATCAAGTTTTTAGTATTTGTTATAATTTTGAATAAAAATAAATATTTGATTAAAAGTTTTTATCTGAAGTTTGTCTAAAAGGAAATTGACTTTTAAATTTAAACTTGATCAAAAAGAGACACAATCAGCGAACCTGTTGCTACATTACTTAAAAACAAGGCGAACAGTGAGGAACATAGCGTTAAAAGCACTTACAGTGACAATTTTATGTATGTGCCTAGAGCTGAGCAGGTCAGGTCCTAGAGGTCTTTACCCAAGACCTGAGTCCGGACCTGGACCTCTTGCTTAGGACCTGAACCTGGACCTCTAAGATTTGCTAGGACCTGGACCTCAGGTCTAAGACCTGGACCTGGACCTGAACCTCTTGCGCAATATTTTATATGTGATATTTTATATGAAACTATTAAGTGTCAATTTTCATATTTTTATTTCTACT
>JAQIXC010001829.1:0-12884 GCA_034697605.1 Metabelba pulverosa
AGAAGTTGTCACAATAGATAACAAAACAACCTGATGAATAATAAGCCAAACTTCGCTCCTTATATACTCATTTGATTTTTGAGACAAATCAAATAGACCAATCAGCGCACAGTATTTTCTTCTGAATTTTTGCTGATTTTTGCTGACGCTATAAAATTATAAAACCGGACTCGATTGGATTTTAATATTAATTTAAATGTTTGTTTAAAGCATGCTTAGTACAGCTGTTTGAAATGTGCTGCTAGGCAACAGGCGTTTCTCAGTTAAGTTATTTTAAAAATTATTTAAAAAAATATACAACTAAATTATTTACTAAACTAATAATTTTGTGTAAATTACAGTGCTCTTTTGTTAAATACTGTTTTAATTACTCAGTATCTAAATTTAGTTTTAATATTCAGCATATAAAGCGGCTTTGTAAAATTAGCTTACAAATTAGGCTTGTAATTTTAAATTTAAAGCAGCGGATAATCTGAATTAATACGTTTGTCAGCAATAACGCTTGTCACTTGTTGTACCCCCTTATGTATTGCGTAATCCAATATGGCGGAAAAATGGATATTTAATTATTGACATCAATTACGTTAAACATAAATGACGCCTGTCACTACTTGTAGCCCCTTCTGCTATTGCGTAATCCAATATGGCTGCCAAAATGGAGGCCTTTGGCTGACATAAATTACAATAGACATAAATGACGCCTGTCACTAGTTGTAGTCCCCTTTAGCATTGCGTAATTCAAGACGTCTAACAAAATGCTGATATATTGCTGACATCAATTACGCTAGACATAGATAACACCTGTCACTAGTTGTAGCACTTTTGGTATTGCGTAATCCAATATGGCAGACTAAAATGGCCGCCGAGTCCGAATTCCAAAACAGCCTCACACTCTTAGCGAGTGTCGGCCATCTTGAGTTCGAAGTTCAAAACGGCATCGCACTCTTAGCCATCGAGTTGAGCCCCATTACCCCTCGGTTGAGATACGTCACACAAAACTGAAAGCACGTGGCACAATCCGACCAAAACCGGTTTTTTAACATGGGCGTCTATGGGAGATTCTACTGATAAGAAAACCTCGTACATAAAAACCTCGTACATAAAACCTCGTACATAGTCACCCTTTACTACTGACATGAGTGCAAACATTTATTTTCACAATAATGTACAGTATAAACAAAATAAAATAATATTTCATTTTTTCATAGATATTATTTAACAACAATAATACATTCCATTATTTTAATACATGTTTTACTAAACTAGAATGTTTAAAAAAATATATATAGATAAACAAAATCAGATAACATTAACAATTTTAGCTGTCATAATTATTGTCAAGTAATAATTGCCTGTAATGTAAATTTCTAATTAAGATAGCATGAATATGCTTTACAGTTAATTGCAATTGCTGTATAGATTTTTACTGTACAAAATATATCGCGTTTACGCATTTATCTTATGAGTGTCAGGGCTAAATTAAACAATTAAAAAGAATTATTAATTAAAATATTAAAATGTGCAATATAAACACCCATATATTATTGTAAAAGCAAACTGTGATTGTTTTAAAAATATAGTAAGTAGTTTTTAGTTGTAAGTTTGTACTTATTTAATGAGTATTACTTAGTTAATATTTTTATTTATTTTATATTGTAATAATTTTATTATTATTTTATATTATATTTGGTTTTACTATTGTTTGCATTATTTTATTTTATTTAGCTGTTACTATTTTTATTTATTTTTAATAATAATAAAAGTATCTTGTTTAACGAGGTGCTTCACCCGTAATTACGATATTAATAGAACACATTTGTTGACAGGTCATTCGCAAACAAATTAATATGATGTGTACAGTAGCTAGCTAAATATCTTGTTTATTTGTACTGTTTTTAGTAGAATAATCGATATCAAATAAAACACATAATAATTCTTACAAATAAACAGTTTAGATTATATTTAAGTTATTTAACATGAATTTATTATGTTTAATTATAAGTTTAATAGCTATAGCCAGTATTGGATGCGAAGACGAAGATTTCGATAAAAGTAAATAATTATAAAAAATAAACTATATAAATTTAATATAAGTTACAATTAAATGCATACTATTTTATTTATAGCAATATATTAAGCAAATTATTTAATATTTGCGTTTGCTAAAATTGGTGCCGTTTGCATTATAACTTATTTAGCTATGAATTATTATTTTATTTAATTTAGCAAGCAAAAGTTTAATAATGTTTACGACTATACAATTAACTATTGAATTTATACTGTGTATTTTCACAGAATATTCTCGCAATACGTGCTACGAGCGAATCAGCAGACGCTGTCCCTATAACCAGGAATACACGGATGCGGATGTGCAGAACGCGCTAAAATATATACAGGATAAATTTATCCGCGAGACGAACTACCCGCCCGTCAAACCAGCATGCAAGCGCGCGCACGTGCGCAAGGAGTGGAACTGTATGCGCGAGGAGGAGCGCATCGAGCTGGTGCGCGTACTGCGTGTGTTGTACAAGCGCGGCGACATCGAGTACCTGGCCAACGTGCACGAGGGCTGGTGGCCGAACACGCATCTCACGCAACAGTTTCGCCCGTTTCACGTCGTCATCAATCACGAGCTCGAGAAACGCATTCGCGCTCTCAATCCCAATTTGTATTTACCGTACTGGGTAAATTTTTCTATAAAATATGTATACTGTACAATCTTTAAATCGAATGTCGCTAAGTCGAATGTTGTTAAGTCGAATGTTGTTAAGTCGAATGTCTGTAAGTCGAATGTCTGTAAGTCAAATGTCTGTAAGTCAAATGTCGTTAAGTCGAATGTCGTTAAGTCGAATGTCGTTAAGTCGAATGATGTTAAGTCAAATGTTGCTAAGTCGAATGTTGTTAAGTCGAATGTCGTTAAGTCGAATGATGTTAAGTCAAATGTTGCTAAGTCGAATGTTGTTAAGTCGAATGTCGTTAAGTTGAATAATCGTTATATTGTATTTAATAAACCGGTGGAGAACCCATTATTGAGCCCATAATTATTATATAATTTATAATAATGCTACATTGCTACATTTCTACATTGTAGATTAACGAGTACGATTTCGCGCACCCGGAGCGTTCACCGATTTGGGACTACTTCGGCCGTTCGGGCAACTACTCGACCAGCTATTGCGTGCCGGATGGAATGTTCACCGAATTGAGCTTGGTGCGATGCGTGCGCCGGCAGTGGAATGACGATGGTACGGTGCCGGTGTGGTACGCGCCCGAGATATACGAAGCGTATATACAGGACAAGTCGGGCCAGTTCGGCGCGTTCGCCTTTCACGGCACGCACTTCCTGCCGCACCTGGCCATCGGCGGCTGGAATGGCGATCATAGCTCAACGTCCGCGCCCAATGAGTATGCTAAAATTTTGCGATTAATGTTTACAAACATTACGGTTTTTGATATTGCTTATCATGATTTAGATCTAAAAATCTCGCTCTAGAACTTAATCCTCCTAGTTAGTAATAAGTTATTACTAATAACTTAATTTTTAAAAATACAAACTGACTTCTAGTTAATTACACTGGTTACTATTTCCTATACTAACTGTTGAAAGTAGTTTTAGTGAAAATTAGTATTCAGGTGCATTATTCGAATTTTAATAAAAAATTCTTCTTATTGATCATGAGCTAAAAAACATATAGCATACCAAATTATATACATTTGCATCAATTAAAAAATTGATTGCGTAACTAATACATATACATGATGAATTAATTGTCAAAGGTTTATATAAATATTTAGACACTAAAAATAATTTTATCAAATCGAACAGTGTAGTATTTCACTTTTGGCACGCGCGAAACGAGATATTCCAGCTAAAGTCGGGAATGTGGAACGCGACGTACTTGATACCCGAGTCGTATAACCAAGGTACGAACGCGAACCCGGTGACCGGCGAATTGCAGCGTGCTAATTTGTACGACCGGGTGGACGGCTTTCCGCAATACAACACTCTCGAGACGTTTCAGAAGACGTTCGGCGACTTCTGCTACGTTCCCGAAGAGCTCGTCGTAATCATAGCGAAAGTGTTGCGCAACGAGACCTTCGCGGAGCCGACGGCCGTCGGTCGACTGCGCCGCGCATTGCCGCCGAATTTGTTCAAAAAATACTTCCCGGCGTTCGCGGCCGCCGGCGCTCGCAGTCCGTTCGCGTATAATCTGCGCGAATTCGGCGCCCGGGACTGCAACCGCCGGTGCGCGCCGTTGCCCGTATGGCCGAAGCACGCGGATACGGAGAACGGGCGCCGGCAAGAGGTGCGCTTCCGCTACGACCTCGGCATCAACGCCCTGGCCACCATACGGGCCGCGCAGCAGTACTTCTACGACCTGACGCTCGACCTGAATAAGTACGGCTACTGTAGCCCGTATTTGCCGTAATAACCCCGTATTTGCCGTATTAGCACGATGATTTCGATAATTTTTTTTATTCAGCACGTTAATTTGGTCAAAATTATTATCTATTAATATAAGTATTATTAATTGCTAATTTTTAACAATTACAATTTCAATGATTTAATGCGATGTTTTAAACAAGTAAAATAAAAATAAAATTTATTTATTAAATAAATATGCCCAAATTATGTCAGGAAATTTAAGAAATTACTTAACTGTTTTTGTTTTAATTTTATATGAGAATTACTATACAGCTTCTTTTATACCTTAAATAATTTAATTAACCGTCGAAAATATTATTCATTCAGTTTAAATTAAAAATTTCTACATTTAAATTAATTTTTTATATTTACAATACAATTACTACATTTCTATTATATTGCCTCTTTGCAAAATTCAACTGGAAAGTTAAAATTACATTTATATTTATAAATAAAAATTCCATACCCGTATAACTCAACTCTATAATACTACAATTATAGTCAGTCTTTTTCATTGTTTATGCATAGTTACTGTTAAGTCACTGTTTATGCATATAGATAATAGATTAGGCAGGGTACAGTAACGCCGGGCCACTATTTGGGAGTGACAGATTATGGTAATACTAAGATTAATTTATCAATTTGCCAACTATTTCACCGACAAGTCATTGTCTAATCTTACATCTTGTTAATATATACATATATACATAATAGTGTTTAATATCAATTAACTAGTATGTATTAAATTTCATTAACTTTATTAGTATAAGTATTTCCAAAAATCATCGCAAGTTTTACAAAACGGATTCCGCAAATATCGGCTTGAATCGTACGGTGTTAATTTTTTAACTAGTACGTTGCAATTTTCGCTGTAATTTGGCAAAAATCTTGGCCATGTGTGTTCAGGAACACTAACAAGAAAAAATTGATTATAATTATATAGTTTATTCTTAGCTAAATTTTAAAAATCACGCCTGGCCAAATAACAAAATATTTATGTTACATTAATAATGTATTTTCTAATTATTAGTTTAACCATTAAATAAATTCTTCCTAGATATAATAAGTCCTGAGCACATTTGTCACATCGTTATATAATGTAATTGTTTCTGGTGTATTTTTTTAAAAGGATTATGATATAAAATATGTCATTAGCAAACATAATTACGCATAGAGATGAGAAGAATAAAAAATTAATTATTTTTTTACATTAAACTACTTTTTCAATAAAACTTTTCAATTCAATTAGACTCATAATAAATTAATGGCATATAAAAGTGATAATGATAAAATTGTCTTGTGCGACCTTAGTGGGTACTGCCGAAACAGATGCTGCCCAGTGGGGTCACACGTAGACTTACTAACTAAGAGTCAAAAACGTAATGAAAGTAGGGTTTTCGGTGGTGTCTCGGCGACGCCTTCCTATTTCTGAGCTCTCGTGTTCTTCGTGTCGTTGCTTCTACTGTTGTTCCAGAAGTCGAGGTTGGTGAGAGCGCGTATAGATGGGATCTCAATGAGCTCCGCTATATACGGGACGTTGTTGAGCTCTGTTGTATTTAGTGACTTGGTGAGCTCCTCTATATACACGAGCTCACTAAGCTCGGGTCTCACTCAACACTTCAGCTCTTTCTTGGCCTTGAGATTGAGAGAGCTTCCTATCGCTCTACTGGCAGTCGACGTCACTAACCTCGGCTATAGAATCCGATGTCACTGAGCTCTCTTCTCAGGCACTGGGTTATTGAGCTTGTCGATCACTCGAAGTCGCTGAGCCCTGTTTGGCTCTAAGTCAGTTCGGTATCGTTGAGGGCTTCTATCGATTGACCTCCTCTTATCGTCCTTGTCTCCGACGTTCCTCTACTTGTGTCGACGTCACTGTCTTCCTCCAATCGATCCTTTATTTGTCAATACGGCGGTCACTCTCCACGTTGTCGTGCGTAGTCGCGGTGTCGATGTACTCAAATTTTGCGATACTCGGCGACTCCATTCGCATTCTTCGCCGTCACCACTCATTAAAATAGACATTTCACAGTAACATTTTAACAACAATTTATTAAACATGTCGTCATTAAATCAGTCAGGATTTAAACCAAATAACAATTTGAAATAACATTAAAATAAATTAAACAATAAAACAAATGAAAAGATGTTAGTCGCGGCCCGTCGACCGCTCCATGGCCTCACGGCCCTAACTCGTCGACGTCTAACTCGTAACGACTGATTCCTAACTCAATAACTCCTCGACTCTCTCTAAAACATAAAATGTCGTCTCTTTTATAGCTTGTTGTCTACGTATTGTCCAAATGTCGAGTCATTCGCAATTACTCGTCAATGACTTGATTTCAAGGGCTTAGCTCTGCCCAGGAATCTCGACTCAGATATCAAATGCACAATAACTGACTCAAAGCATATAACAAAATTATCTTTACACCTTTGATCAAAATATTTTATGAATATGACATTATATTAAATTAAAATAATTGTTTTTATTTAACTTATCTTAAGTTATAATTATGCTTGCAAATAATAAATTATAGCTTCAATAAATAGCAAAATATAACTTGGCACTCGGTCTCATATGTGCACAGGTTTGGTTATACATTATAATGGCTTTAAACAAGACTGCCTAATGTGGAAGGGTGGGAGGGGGTAAGGTAAGAGGTAGATACATACAGTATATACTCTTTTTTGGTAACAGTACAAGATATCAAAATCATCTATCAACAAAAACGAGCATGCTAGAGTATAAATACCCATATTTCGCGAAATTAGTCCACAATTTCAGTATATATGCGCTGAACGCGATATCGCGTTCGGTGTACGAGTTGTTCGGATAGAGTAGCGGCAGACCAAAGACGAACTCGATGTCCGCGCCGTGACATATACCCATAGTCGGCGGATCGCAGCCGAACCACTCGAATATATTCGCCGACTCATACGTCCAATGATAGAAAAACACTCTACTATTCGGCGATCGAATCGCGTATTGTTTTGCGAACTGATACGTCGGACACGTGTTGATTACATCGCCCAAAAACGCGGATAAACCCCATTTCAACGCTTCCGATTCGTTCGCGAAGAATCGCTCGTAATACGTTCTTGCTAGATTCGCATTCGTTTCGAAAAAATCATATTGCGCAAAATTCTCGTTCAAATAATTCATTTGTTCTAGCATGGTCAAATTTTGCGGATTTGCCGGCGCGTATATCGAGCCCTCGGTACTGACGACGCCGGCTATTAGATCGACGCCTACCGAGAAAATACGATTATGCTAATAATGGATTTTTGTTAATTGTGTGCATTTATTAGTATCAAATTGATTAGTATTAAATATACTTGTTACTCTCAATTATCATTAGACTCAATAGTCAATAGTCTCAATACTTACTGCATTGTAATTATTTAAATTAAAATCTATTATTAATTAATATTTAAAAAATTAATTTTTATTATATTGTTATAAATGCTATAATGATTTATACTTATTAATTAATTATAAAATATAAATATTTTAGTAACATTTTTATAATTATACCCTGGTATGATCTATTAGTAAAATTTAACTATTTTATCATGTACATTAGTAGAGATGCACTTTTTGGCCAACAATGCGTATTAATTAATAGCGTTTATAATTTACTAGTAAATTGCTCCCGTGTTAATTATCATACAATACAAGTAATAGCACTATTAGCTTATTTAATAACTTGGAAAATTATACCTTGCTGAAATAGCATATAATGGAAGCCATCGCGCGTAGTATACGGCAGAAACTCGGTCTCAACGGTCGAAAGGATCGTTTCGTTGGTCGCGTTGAGAATCGCGTACGCGTCGGCCGCGCGCAGACAGTCGAGCCATTGGGCGCCGGCGGCGCGGTGCGAGCAATTGACGGCGTTGGCCAGTCGGTTCGCGCGGTCGACAGCCGCCGCTCGGCTCAACGCGGCCAGGTCTTTGCCGTGCAGCATCGACCCGCTCTGGAGAATCGCGCGCCGGAACAGACCCGCGCCGTATGGCGACTGCAGTAGCGCCGACGCCGCGATCGCGCCGGAGCTGCTCCCGAACACCGTGATTGCGTCGGCGTCGCCGCCGAACTCATGTATATTTTGCCGGACCTTTATTAACACAAAATTTAATAATGATAAATTTAGTTTTTATATAATGAACTTGCTTACTAGTTGAATTAGTTTATATATGGTTACATATAATATTAAGATGATATTTCTAACTAATTACAAATTGCTAAGCACTATACTATTTGCTAGTTGCTATTTTTACCACCATATATAAATGATAAGCAAGATTAATCGTTTAGAAATTTATTACGGTTAATAATTAGCAAGTTACTAATTGATAGTGAATAATTATTGCTAAAGCATTTAAATATTATTTTGAACAAATAAAAATTAACATGATAAAATTAAATCGATATAAACGAACCCATTGAAGCGCGAGCACTAGATCAAAGAGGCCTACGTTGCCGGGCGCCGAGCTGTCGCCGTCGGCGTATAGAAAACCAAAATGGCCGACGCGGTAGTTGGCGACGACGACTACGACGCCGTGCGCGGCCAACGCGCTCCCGTTGTAGAGCATACCGCCGCCGGTCGTGCGCCCGAATATCGAACCGTAGCGATAGTTTCCGCCGAATACGAAGTACATAACCGGCTTCGGCGCGCCGTCGCCGCCCGCCGGCGCCCACACGTTCAGCATCAGACAGTCCTCGCTTAGGCTGAGGTTCTGTTCGGCGCCGTAACGCTTGATCAGGCGCTGCATACATGACTGGCCCCACCGCGTGCCATCGATAGTATCCTGGTGAATTTTACATCAAAATTATAATTATAACATTTATAATTGAATAATAATAACAATAATAATAACAGAATAAAATAAATAATAAATAAATTTAATACATAAGTTTAAAAAAATATTTTAATAATATAAAGAATTTAATATTAAATAAATTTAAATTCAACTGCTTAATAAAAATAAGCTTAATATTTGTGTAAATGCAAAGTAGTATATCATTTACATACGCGTACGGGTGTCTGCAAGGGAACCGGTTTTGCAAACCGGCGCCGACCGGTCGGCGCTTCCGCAAATGGAATGTTCAGAAATTGATGCACCGTTTGGTTGGCGACGTACAGCGCCAGGCCACGCACGCTACCCGAGCTCGTGCGCACGTTGACGTATTGACCAATGCACATGCTAATTACATTAAATAATATGATATAAAATATATTATTTGCCATTTTTTGGTTAATAAATGCTGTTAAGTTTATTGGTTTAATAATATAAGCATACTAAACTTAACGGCTAGCTTGGATAATAACTTTCAATTTTTAAACGAAAGTATTCCAGATGTTTACTTGTTTATTATTTATTTCTTACAGATATTTTCAAACATGTTACAATAATACGAAAACATTAATAAATTTTATATTAAATTTATTGTCAATTATTGTCATTTAATATTGCCATATCTATTTTTATGTTTGTTATAAAATAATATAAATCATAGGTTTAGAATTAAATCATATTATTATATAAAAATTAATTTATAATTTTGAAAAATTTTCATTGATAAATTTGTTTCCAAAAGTCATCGCACGTGTAATAAAACGGATTGCGCAAATATCGGTATGAACTGTACGGGCTTAATTCTTTAATTAAGATATTAGCGTTGTGGTTGTAGCTTGGCAAAAATCTTGGCCATGTGGAATCGGGAGCGCTAATGTTTAAATATCAAATTAATTAAATATACACAGTATATATTCAGTATGTATACAGTATTATAAATAAGCATGGCTAAATTATTTGTACCCATATTTGGCAAAGTCGGTCCACAATCGCAGTACATATGCACTGAACTCCATATCGCGTTCGGTATACGAGTTGTTCGGATAGAGTAGTGGTAACCCAAACACGAACTCAATGTCCGAGCCGTGACAGACGCCCATAGTCTGCGGATCGCAGCCGAACCACTCGAACACATTGGCCGACGCGTACGTCCACTCATAGAAAAACACTCTACTATTCGGCGATCGAATCGCGTATTGTTTCGCGAACTGATAGACCGGACACGTGAAGTACAGATCGCCGCAGATGTCATATAAACCCCATTTCAGCGCTTCCGACGCATTCGG
Organism: Metabelba pulverosa; assembly: GCA_034697605.1. Lineage (NCBI taxonomy): Eukaryota > Metazoa > Arthropoda > Arachnida > Sarcoptiformes > Damaeidae > Metabelba > Metabelba pulverosa. Next base: position 10,564 of record JAQIXC010001829.1, read on the forward strand.
ATAAAATCGCCGATAATAGATGCTTGCTACATTTTCGTGCGGATCATCAACGCCAAAAAGGGTGAATATTTGACTTGTAAAATTAAACTGTTCTTGCATGCTCAAATTTTGCGCATTTGCTGGGGCAATGACGGTGCCCTCGGTGCTAACCACTCCCATCATCAGATCAATTTCTACAGTATAAAAGTGTATAGTATCAATAATAATTAAAATGTAAGCCAATCGTGTGTATATGTATAAACATACAGTATAACTTGATAAAACTGAACTTACTTATATTAATAAATATTTACAATAGTATACTGTAATATAAACTTATAACATAGAACTATATTTAACTTAATAGACTGTATAAACAAGATTCTACCTTGATTGAAACTGACATATTTGAACGCATCGCGCGTACTGTACGGCAAAAACTCGGTCTCAATGGTCGGAAATATCTGGTCGGGCGTCGCGTCGAGAATAGCAAACGCGTCGGTCGAGCGCAAGCATTCCAACTGCCGCGAGCCGTCGGCGTCGGAACAGTTGACCGCTTCGGCCAATTGGTTCGCCGCGTCAATAGCAGCCGCTCTTCTCAGTACAAAGCTGTTGCTATTGTAGAAAGTCGTACCGCTTTCGAGAATCGCGCGCCGGAACAGACCCGCGCTGTGCGGCGATTGCAGTAGTGCCGACACCGACTGCGAGCCCGCGCTTTGCCCGAACACCGTAATCGCGTTCGGGTCGCCGCCGAACTCGCGTATATTCTCCCAAACCTTTTCGCACGAAATTGTATAATGTAAAATTGTGCTTTCAAATTATCAACTTGCTAATTAACTTGAAATTCGTATTGTAAGTTATGGTTACAGTTAAAATTATCTTGGTATTTTTTACTAATTACACTTACCAAGCTACCAGTATATTTTACATTAAATTATCATGTATATTTGCAAAGAGTTATTTCAGATTTGATAAATTAAGCATTAAGTTTTGTATGAATTATTTTTGTTTATTAAACACTATGCAAATTCTTCTAAAATTTAGTAAAAATTTTCCAAGATGATTTAAGATACTATTAAAGCTGCCAGATGTCCAGTTTTGGACTGGATTGTCCATTTTTAGCCAGATTAAAACATTGTCCAGTTTAGAGTCAAAAATGGACAATTGAGTGTCCAGTTTTGATGATTTCGCATAAAATTATAACAAATACTGTATAATACTTAAATATTTTGAGTAGCCTAACATTGTTTCATATATTTATCAAAATTTCAACCGATGGCGTTTGTTGTATATAGGCAACCAAGATACTTTTAGTATATTGTGTATAATCTTTAGCATGCGCAGTTTGATAGTAGAAGCCAACTAAAAAATTAATATTACAAAGCATACAATAAAATACAAACAAAACTTTTTAGATCTATTTTTTATATTACAGTGTAACAAATACTTATGTGAATCATTTTTAAATATCTAAAATAATAATTTTAAAAATATATTATCAATTATTGAAATTGTTTTGTCAATTCCTATTAACAGTGATTTTAGTGAAATAATTTTTGTCATTTGCGACGAATATGGAATGTAATTAGAAGTTAATAAAGCCGTAATTTAATTAAAGCCGAAATATGTATTAACAATTATTTAAAAATGAACTGTATTGAACTTAAATCATGTTGAAACGAATGAAAAACTTCTAAACTCTGTTTAATCCAATAAAAATATACATAATATGCATCTATAATTAATATTTGTATAATAAATATATGTCCAGTTTTTTGTCCATTTTAAAATTTATAAATGTCCATTTTTGTCCAGTTTAAAATGTAAAATTATCAAAAATATCCATTTTTGACAAAAAACTATCTGGCAGCTTTAGATACTATTAGTAATTTTATACGTACCTGCCTACGATCATGCCTAATTAAACAATTATTAATTAATAATTATACAGTACAAAATAGACAAACCCATTTGAGCGCCAGCACGTTATCAAAGTAGCCGACATTACCGGGCGCTGACCGGTCGCCGTCGGCGTATAGAAAGGCAAAGTATCCGAGCCTGTAGTTGGCGGTCACGACCACCACGTCGTTCGCGGCCAATGCGGTCCCGTTGTAGAGCAGACCACCGCCGGTCGTGCGCAGGAATATCGAGCCGACTCGGTAGCCGCCGCCGAATATGTAGAACATGACCGGCTTCGGCGTGCCGTTGCCGCCGGCCGGCGCCCATACGTTTAATGTCAGGCAGTCCTCGCTTCGGCTCAAATTCTGGACAGCGCCGTAGCGTTCGAATTGCATCTGTATACATGAGTTGCCCAGTTGTGTGCCGTCGATGGTATCCTGGTA
>JAQIXC010001830.1:0-12883 GCA_034697605.1 Metabelba pulverosa
CTTTCATTTCGTTTGTCTCGTATTTCGGAGGAATACTCGGCCTTTGGTTGGGTCTCTCGTTTCGACATATTATTCAAATGACTATAAATTATTTGTATTAACCCGGAGGTAGAGGTAAACTACTTTTTTCATCCCGGTTTAAAAGTATAGAATTATAAATTTAATGGTGTAATGAAACGATCATGAACATTCTCTCGTTTATACAGATTATACAGTACACTTTAGAAGCTATTATTTGAAATAAGTGCATATTACTTGCTATATATTCGCAATAGAATTAGCTTCTAGTAAATTTTTTGAAAATTTCTCTGCCTACTTTAAAGCAAGGACCATGTTTATATTCTAGTAGCTTGCTAATCTGCCTATCTATGTCAAACTCGCTATAAGTATATATTTATTTAGTTTTTGACGCTTGACTAAAGTAGGAAGTGCCAATTCGTATTTCGAACACAATATAAATGCTTGCCTAGAATTATTTGACATGATATAATTTTTCTTATTATATATTTTTAATTATATTTTTTAGAGTATTGAAATAATTAACAATGTACAATAAAATTAAGTTTAAGTTGCCTAAAAACAGCATGCATATAATATTTCGACTATAAACCAAGCTATATGTGACATTTCTCAAATCGGTAATAACAGAGCACATAACACATTAACTCATTTGTCTCGATGTGTTCGCCGACGGGTTCTATTTTAAATCTTGCTTGCTAATTTCTACCTTTGTATGCTTGAATAACATCACCAATGCGTAAATTCTTGACATAACTATTATTAACAATTGGGGAGAAAAATGTATAAATTTATATTTTATAAATTATAAATTTTTCTAGCAATTAGATTTTATTCAAAATTTGTATAAATAAACTACATTATATGAGCATTAAATAAATATAAAACAATTGGCGATATCACATCCGTGTCCACTGCGGCGCCGGTCTTTATCTGACAACCTCTGGTAGCGCTTTGGCGCAAATTATGCGAAATTTGCGACAAAACTCAAAAATAATTTTTAAAAGTTTAATATTTTATTAATTTATCCATGCAAATTAATTAAATTATATCAAATAAGTAATATTTAATCTAAATATGAACATATCTATTTATAAATAGAGAAAATTTATCGAAGTAAAAAAATTATAAAAATTATTTTTGAGTTTTATCGCAAATTTCGTCTAGTACATTAACGAATATGGGGGTCTAATGCAAAAAATTTGAAAACAGCGTATATCACCAAGATGCACCTATACAATGTCGATAGCATCTAAAATCGAGATGCTATGCAAAGCTTGAGCCCGAGTCGTCAATAGAAGCTCGAGAACGACCGTTTGATGCACTAACTTCTGGCAGATTCTGGAGTAACAGTCTCAATATCCGGCGTTAGAATATTTGAAAAAAATATTAATAACTAATGTCTAGACCTATGCTAGACAGGTTTCTGATCAAAATTTCAACATACTAGCAGATTTAAAGATATGGCGTTATATAACTTTATATGTGATAATTGATAGCGATTATTATTGACTATATATATAGAACTTGGCATCAAAGGTATTAACGTCATACTTGGCAGTTAGTTTTTACCTTTATTGAATAATAATGTTAATTAATTTGTGGTCATTTTGAAACAAGACTGCCCAATATGACGTTAATAGCTTTGATAGAAAGTCCATAATATGTAGCGGGTTTTAATCATTTATTTAATTATTGAGCATATACTATATAATTAATTTAATTTTACCACTCATATATATTACCTCTCAAATTATACTAAAGCTATACAAAAACTTCACAGATGCGCAAGTAAGGTATACAAAAACTTCACAGATGCGCAAGTAAAGTATACAAAAACTTCACAGATGCGCAAGTAAGCTATACAAAAACTTTACAAATGCGCAAGTGTGCTTTTCACCAATCCATCCACTAATAGTCCTTTTTCTAAGCATTCAGTATTAACCGTCCAATTCATTTCCTATGGCAGTATACACTCCACTATTGCACCCCATCCACCCATGTGTTCCATTTGTAAGCCATTTCAAATTAGCGCGCTATTAATATAACGCTAAAAATGTGCATTTTTACAATGCTCCCCCTAAGCACACTAGCCGGCCAATCCACTAACCCAATGCACTTATGGCAGTATACATTCCACTTGTGCACCCCATCCACTAATATGCTCCATTTGTAAGCCATCTCAAATTGGCGCGCTATTAATATAACGCTAAAAGTGTGCAGTTTTATAATGCTCCTTCTAAGCACACTAGCCATCTTATCCACTAGCCCAATGTTAATGTGGTGGGTGGGTGCGATAAAGGTGAAATTATATATACCTTTTCTTTGGTTGCAGCCATCAAAGCTATTAAAAAACCAATACATTGCCAACAAACACACTAACACACACACAAATAAACACACACAAGCCCATAAATACACATCCAAAACGCACACAAACAAATAAAATAAAAATTATAAATTTCAATTTGGATTTTGAGGCAAACTTTTATAAGCAAAAAAATTGGATGTTGATATTCAAAATGCTATTTACTTTATTTAATTAAATTTAGCCGTAATGAGCTATTCCAGAATTCAAAGCGCAATACATTTAACTTCGTCTTATATGTATATCTATAATTAAATAAAAACATATGCAGTCATAATTAATTATTTTTGATAATTAATATGTCATATTTCTAATTAAACCTAAAATAAAAATGAAGGTGATATTTGTATTAACTATAATTATAAAATGCTCTTTATGTATTGAAATATTAGTGAACACAAGTTCGGGAGTAGTGCGCGGAAAGACTATTACTGTATTAGATCGCAATATAATGCAGTTTCTAGACATTCCATACGCAAAACCACCAATGGGTCAATTACGATTTGCTAAACCTTCACCAATTGAAACAACAATTTCGGTTAAAATACATAATTAATTAATTTTTACAATTGATACATAATAATAAAACAATATTGCAGGATATAATTGATGCAACGGTTTCGAAAAGCGCATGTATGCAAGCGCCAAATAATATAATTAAAATTACAATGCCAAATGTGAGCCAATCCGAAGATTGCTTATTTCTCAGTATATGGGCGCCAATACAAGTAAAAGCAAACGCGACATTACTACCTGTTATATTTTCAATCCACGGCGGAGCATTTACATCGGGAAGCAATAAAATGTACCCAATTATAGGCAGTCCCCTCAGCGCATTAGATGTTGTATTAGTTGTGCCAGCATATCGGCTGGGAATTTTAGGCTTTTTGTACGGAGGCGAAGATTCGGCACCTGGCAATGTTGCTTTTTACGATCAGTTATTAGCGCTAAAATGGGTACGAATTTTATAGTTATTTACAAATATATATAAAAAGAATATATTTAAAATATATCATTAAACTTATATTCGAAAATGTTATTTATGTAATTAGACAAACAATAACATTCATATGTTTGGCGGCAACAAAAATTTAGTAACAATTATGGGCACAAGCGCGGGAGCTTGGTCCGTGTCGGCACATATACTATCACCCCAAGCGTCGGGGCTTTATCGACGCGCAATACTTCAAAGCGGCGCTTATTTGTTCGGTAAAAGTAGGCAATTATTTGATACAAATGAGGCTTTACGTGAAGCAAAAGAATTAGCAAATCGATTAAATTGTAATTCAAGCTCTAATTGGCTGCAATGCTTAAGAAGAATTGATGCAAAGCTATTAATTCCGACACCTAGCCAACTACCTACCATTTTTCCCACATGGGGAACAAGTTATTTACCCGTTTCACCACAAATTGCATTTAAAACGCACAAATTTAATTCAGGTTTTATAATAAATGTTAGACTTATTTATTAACTAAATATATTAAATTAATTTTCAATAGAAATTGATTTGCTCGCTGGTGTAGTTGAAAATGAAGGATCATTTTTTTATCCTGAATTAAAGGAAAAACTTTTAAACATGCAGGATTTTATAGAATTAATAAATTCTACAAATCAATTATATCGTACTATTAATTTAACTGAAGTGGCGAAATATTATACGCGTGGAATTAATACTACAAAAAAGGACGCATACAAATGGGCATTTTATAATTACTACGGCGACATGAAATTTAAATGTCCAACATATTTATTCACAAAACAGTTTGCTAGAAAATCATTTGGTAGAAACGTATTATTTTATCAATTTACATACGTAGCAAAATTGATGGAACATTTGCAACTTTGCGATGTGCCACGAATGGGAGTATGCCATTCTACCGACAACGTTATTATTAATGGCACACCACATTTGAAAGAATTTAAACATTATTTTAGCGTTCAAGAAGTCAAATGGAGCATGGAAGTTATGAAGATGTGGACAGATTTTGCTAAATTTGGGTAAATTTAAATTGTTATATATTAAATAAAAACATGTTTTATATATTTAAGTTACTTTAATATTATAATTGCTAATAAACCAAATATTAAAGATTTTTATATGCAAAATGTGGTACATGTATTCTCCTCGTTTTATGTGTATTAGAGTTTATTAGATTAAAAAACATTGGAAACAAAATAATGACATGTTTAATAATTTCCTGGATAAACTATAAATAATAAAACAAGCATTTCTAAACACTTTTAATTTAAATAAAATTAATGTTTAGTTAATATAAAATTCATCAAAATCGGATTAATAATTAGGACACTATAAGCTAGCAAATTATCATAATCTTTTGTTAAATTTTAACCTATTTTAAACAATAAAATAAATTTACACATTTCTAAAATTGAAGTAAATAAGGAAAATTATCAAAAAATAACAAATTACCTAGCTTTGCTTGTTTATAACTTTGGAGTTAGCTATCGGAGTTTAGTAAATTCGATTTTAAATTAAATATCAGTTTTTCTTTAACAAATAATGTTTACAAATAGTCAGGAGATATGGTGTCCGATAACCTTCTATTATTTTGTGTATTATACTTTTAAACCTAATAAATCTTAATACGCATTAAAATTAAATAGATTGAAGCCACTGATCGCATGTAATTATTTTGAGCGATTTTTTAGCCATTACAACAATAAAATAGCTTAAATATGTTTAATATTATATCCGTTCATTTTAATATTTTAGAACCGTTAAAAATTGGCCGAGATTTATTAGTCATTCTAGTCTTCCTAAAGTAAAAAATTTACAACCTAATTCTACAAAAGATATTTTTATCGATCCTTTCCGGTCAACATGCGACGAATTTTGGAATGATTATTTCTATTAACTGATTACAGTATGAAGATAATCATTTGTTATGTATCATAAATATTATTATAAATTTATAATTTTTAATGAGATATCTACGTTCAAACTTTGCTATTTTTCTTTAAAACCTGTGTAATCAATAGTAAATTACATAGAAAATAGCTAAGTTTGAATGCAGATATCTCATAATATAGCAATCTGATTGTAACAATTAATATATCAAATTAAACAGTAATTTATACATAGCAAAATTTATATTTAAACCTTTAATAGAGCAAATATAGTTTAGTCAGAAACTATATGGTCAGCAAACCTTTCATTATAATTATGTATGTGACCTTTGACCTGACATTTTTTAATGCACATAGAACTATAGTAGATAAATGTAACAAATGCTTGTTACCTTGTTAAATTATTTTATCTTCGTTTTGAAGTTAGAGCATAAATGCCTGGATGGTTTTTCAAATTTTGCATAAATTTTCAAATATAATTAGAAAATTAGCAAAGTTTACCAGGATGTATTTCGGAATTTACAGATTCGATTTTGATAACCTATATATCAAATTAAAGATTTAATTATTTTCAACAAAAATTGATTAAAAACATTAATTTATCTGTTATAGTTTGTTCAGGAAATATGGGGTCGGAAAACTTTAAAATTTTTGTGCTAATGACCTTTGACCTTAACAAATTTTATTTAACAAAACCACATAAAGATAGATCCATTACATAAATTTGACCGCATTAAATTATCCCAAGCAGTTTTAAAACAGTTCTTAATCAAACATCCTTGGAATTAATCGAGCACTTTATTAAGTTTATAATTGTGTACAATTAACGATACTATGCTTAATTGTAGCGATTGATTACAATAGCTTTGCTTATCACTAATATTAATTTATGCATAATAATGATAACTGTTAATGTATTAATATAAAAAAAGTGCAAGTAAATTGTAAAACGTAATTAAGAATATTGGTTATAAAAAGCCGCATTATATCGGTTTGGTTGGTCACTAACATTAATCTATATTTATGATGGGGTAAATTTATTCCCCTCATATAAACATGTATATAAGACAAAACACCTCTCCCTTTGTATTCATTCAGAATGTAGACTATGTAAAGAGCACATCTTTCTCACATCTCATAGACAATAAAATCAGTTATATTGTGACGTCACGTGTGCTCTTCATTCAGTTCACCACTCTTTGTGTTGCACCTGAGCTGGTGTAACCATCAGCCGTCGGGCTGTGCTTATCGTATATCTGCGCGAGCACTGTCTGACATAAGAGCTGTAAACCCCACGTCTGGACACACCTCTACGCTTACGTATGCTGATACACCGGCGTTGCCACACAACCGCCGATATTTGTCTATCGCGGTGCTAAACACCGCTCGCTCACACTCAGAGGCTTTCTAGTTTTAACACAGACCTTCCGGTCTTTACATCAATCTACACGCATTCTGGATCCGCTACTAGTTTTGGAGCTCTAGTTAGTGCGCAATCACCACTCACACCACCAACCAGCGTTGACCTCTAAGCAATTGAGCTGTCTATCGGGTTGAGTTAATAACATCACATTGTTGCGGCTCGGTTGTCACAAAACCGCACGTCACAACTTGGCGCAGCCAGTAGCATATTCGGTCAGCGTTTCGACAGCTGCCGAATCTCACCTCACCTCAACTTAACCTCCGACGCAGTTTTCCGAGACTGCGATAGTCAACTCTTCGCGCGAGTTCAACCACCTGGTCACGCGCCGTCACTCACTCACACGCGTGTCTATTTGCATTTCGCCATTTTAATAATTCATCACACGTGACCGGCGCTACTCGTCCGCAAACACACACACACATCTGGTTCCGCTCAACCACAGTTCCAAGACATCCTTGACCTGACTAAACTGTTACGGCGTCCAGACCACACCATCGGACGATCACACCGCGACCAACTTTCGGTTCCAACAGCTCCACACCATCACTAACCCGTTTGCTTTCACAGGTCAACAAAAACCTCAAATTAACGCTCCTTTGAGCACAATTTCCACACACAAACAAACGCGTACACACAACCACTCCGTTTGTCCGCAACTTTGTCCACTTGTGCCGTAGTCTTTGGTCGCGCACGACTTCCGTTCCCGTTGGCTTACTCTTACAGCGTGCGGTTTACGTTTTCAACAAAAGACACCCGTTTGGCCACACCAGACTACACAACCGTACCAACAAGTCGGTCAACACCCGAACATTACTAACGTCGTGACCCAAGACCAACGCGTTCAAGACAACATTGTAATGGACATCTGGATTGGTCGTCACCAACTGTCCGTTCTAGACTCCCAGTAGTCCCGTCAGCACTTCCATCAACGATTCCACTCACACGTCGCGATCTTACACACAGTCTCCGCAGACTTGCCATCACTTGCCTCACCACCGATCTCTGACTTCACACACGTCGGTTGACCAGTTAATCGTGTTATTAGTTTTGTGCGGCTACACTACATAGAGCTTTGCCTCGAATGCAATTAATCTCCCGAAACGGTTTATCTGGTGAAATGCCTCAAACCGGTAAACGAGTAGGGAGATGAGTACAGCAGCTGCCGTACGAGTCCAACAAAGTGTTGCTTGCCTTACAATCCATAATGGCGATTAAAGATGACGGCTGTAGATTAGCTGTTATTAATTGGAGTTAACAACTCTATACTATGCCTCTCAAAAATTTATAACAAATGCAACTTTTAAATTTATACAATAGTATATAGCTATACGTTTTGTTTCTATATTAGCTATTATCTAAAATTCCCGATGTTATGCAGACCTGAAATTAATATATTTTCTATTGTTTAATATTTTCAAAATACCACATTATATAATATTATTATAAACTATCTACAATTTAATGTTACTAATTTTTATCAGTTTATGCTTACAAGATGATTTAAAATCAAGATGCTATACTGTAAGTTACTACGTTTTGAGTTATTACGTAAATTCAAAATTTTAAATACGCCAATTTTAAAAAATCAAATGAGATAACTAATATAGCCAGGCTTATGTTTGCAGCTGACCTAGTTCTCTTACCATCTTTCAAATCTGATTTTAAAAACGCACTCAAATAATTTAAAAACAAATGTACAGCGGCTGGTATGCGAATCAGCACGTCTAAAATTGTAGTAATGCTACTTTTTCGATCCCCTGCCAATTGCAATTTGCATGTTAATGAAGTTTAATTGCGTCAAGCACAGGAGTTTAAGTATTTCTTGGCTTTGTTTAGCAAGATAAAAATATCATCCGTCGTTTATGTAAAGCAAGGGCATTTTTAAAAGCTTTGGCGTACAGTTGTGAACTTAACGCCATGAATTTAGTATCTCACCGCATATTATGACCATAGAAATTTTAAATACATAAACTACTAAAATAAATTTTTAAATATCTGTTGCGCAATAAAAGATTTAAAAATTGTTTGCAGATAATGTCTACTATTTATTTATTTTAAGGTTTTATATAAGGTTTTCCAAAAATACTTATTTCTGTGAAAATACTGTTTTAGAGCCTTTGCTATATTTTTGAAAACTTTTTTTTTATTAAAAATATATACCAGTATGTGTAAATATGATATGCTCTTAATAAATATATAATTAGTTAAATTTTTTTAATAAATAAGTATGACCACATATGGTTCTATAATATTTAATTAATTTGTAATATAAAAATATTAATAATTTTTAGAAATAAATTTTTACTTTAAAATGTATTAATTTAAACCTAAATCATAATAAAATGATAAATATACAAATTAACCAAATTTTAAATAATATATTTTTTATCTTATGTTTTATATTTGAACTTTTTAAAAATGCTTTTAATATACGTAATCGATGTATAAGCAATCTGAATCTAAATGGAAAAATCGTAGTTATAACTGGTGGCAACTCTGGAATTGGAAAAGAAACTGCTTATCAATTATCTTTACGAGGAGCAAAGGTTTATAAATTATTTATTATTTAATTATATTGTATATTTTTTTATTTAATTTCGTTTAATTATAAATATTTAATAAAACCAATAATATTAACGTTTAATTAACTATGAAATTTATAATTAAAAGTGAATATAGATAAATAATACACATAGTAAATAAATATATATAACACATATAATATAATAAAATTTTTTAAAACTTACAATAAGGATTTTATGAAATTAACTATGGTAGTTTGATTCTAAATATAATTCTACATATTCAATTTTTAAAAAATAGTTTAATTTTTATAGATAGATATTATGAAAATTATATTTCAAAGCAAAGAAATTACAAGTTGAAATATTAAACAATATTAAAATGATCGCCTTTAACATAAAACAAGACTGCTCAGTATGAGCTTAATACCTCTATTATAAGTGTGTTTTATGACAGGAAAACTATTAACAATTAAATTATGTTATTAATAGAGTACAGTTTATATAATATTAATAGTAGGGATAGATTTCATAGTACTATAAAAACAGTAACACTCCATAAATTAAGGAATAATTTTTATTGTAAAATAATTACAGTAAATCCATAACTTGACGTATCGTTTAATAGTAAACTATATACAGTAATGTCATAATTTGGGGAAATTGTTTTATAGTACACTTTATACCGTAACGCTCTAATTTGGCGTATCGTTCTATAGTACTTTTCATACCGTAACGCTCCTATTTGGCGTATATTTTTATAGTACACTTCACACCGTAACGCTAGTGGATACATTAAGCTCCCCCTAAGCACACTAGCCGTACAATCCACTAGCTCCAATCCATGTATTTCCTTTGGCAGTATACAATCCACTTATGCATATCATTCACCAATGTGTTACATTTGTAAGCTATCTCATATTGGCGCGCTACTAATACAACGCTAAAAATGTGCGTTCGTCCTATCATATTGTTTGTGGGTTGCTGTGTATTTGATACAGTTGATGGCGTACGATGCTCTTGTTTGTGGCATATTAGGCAATCGCTATGCCAATGGTAATTTGTCTGACCAGTGGATTTGCAAAAGCGATACGGTACTTTGGGTTTGAGGTTCGGGTCGAAAGGCTTATCGCTTTGTTATCGTGAACCTGATACCTGGTCACAATGGCGGATTGTTGCCTGGCGGTGAGTTGATGGGTTTGGTCTTCTGTGAGACGAGTGAGTGGTGAGGCCGGCTTCAATGTCCTGTGCGAGGCAAAGCCATTCTCCCGGGGTCGCGAAACGGCGGCCGTAGAAGTGTTTGCGGTAGGAGTTGGGTAGACTTTCCGTAAGGATGTCAGCAATCTGGTTTTTGTGTATGTGAGCGCAACGCAGATTCTGACAGTTTAGCAGTGTTGGATTGGGCTACGTAACCGTGTAGTCGTTGACGAGCAAACTTGTCGGATTGTGACCGTGTGGTTGCTGACGAGCAAACTTGTCGGATTGAGACCGTGTAGTTGCTGACTGCAAACTTGTCGGATTGTGACCGTGAAGTTGCTGACTGCAAACTTGTCGAATTGTGACCGTGTAGTTGCTGACTGCAAACTTGTCGGATTGTGACCGTGTAGTTGCTGACAAACAGACTTGTTGGATTGGTATCGGACCAAACTGTGCTGCGAAAGTTATGACAGGTTGTTGTTGTGGAGGCGGCTGTGGCGGAAAATTCGGCTGTGGACAGGTGTGTTGCGGTTAGTGCACTACGTGTTGAGTGTGTCAGTACTCTCGTATATTCCCAGTACTGGGCTGGGGTTGTCGGACAACTCAGGCCCGTGACGATGCGAAAGCTTGAGCTTCGCGCTATCCCACGACGAGTTGATCCAGCGGTGGAGAGCACCAATGGTACACGTAAGTGATTGATGGTAAACACTGATGTTTACGCGACGTCGTTTGTGAACTGAGTCACGTGGTGAATTGCCGAACTGAACGAACCGTGAGGTCACACGGGTGTTGTGGTTTACGTGAGGAACCGCTGAAGTAAAGATGGGTGTGTCCCGGCCGGATTGGAAAAAGCCGAAGAAAAGGTTCGTGACTGCGCCAAAATGTGACTGCAAGATACGGTGACCTTTGAGGGCCACCTCAATATCTTGATCCGTGCGGTCGTGGATAGAGTGGTTCTTCGACTTTACTACAGATCTCGGCCTAAACACCCGAAGAGAAGCGGTTAGAGAGGCTGACCAGTGGTAGTCATACCTGAGTCGGCATAGTGTCGGTTGAGGGCGTTAGAGCCGTGAGTGGCCAGTAATGGCCGACGGAAGTGAGGCCAGTGGCCGCAGTGACTCGATGGAGTCAGTAGAGTAAAGTGACATCAGGTAAGTGGACGTAACGGCAGTCGGGACTGAGCCGACGGTAAAGTAGTCAGAAGTGGTCGGATGAGCTGGCCACGGCAGTGGCCAGGTCAGGAATCGGCGGTAAGTAACGTTAAATCATTGAACAGAAATAGTCTTTATTTGAGCACAATAAGAGATATAAGTTACATGTTGAGCGTTTGGGAGCTAAGCGAAGAGTGAGGCGTACAGTATAGAAATCTGCCAGTAGTGCGGCGATTGGAATGTGCAATACGTGCACATAAAGAGTTAGTCGTTGATTTGTATTCGATTCGTAATAATTGTTTAGTAAAACATACAAAAAGGAATACATTGTGTTTATGGAAGATTTGATTAAAAACAATTGACTTTTAAGCGAATAAAGCGGATGTGTAAAGATACACAAAATTGTTAGAGAATGATAGCATTCTCAAACTATTATCAAATTAACCTAGCACTTGGTTTTTTAATTAACTTTACAACCATTATGAGTTAAAATATTTATGTATAATGTATATAAAAATATTATTTTCATATTTTTTTTAAATACCGAATCATAACATTTTCTCTGCTTCATTTATGGGAATTCGGGACATATGCAAAGGTCTAGGTCATAGGTCATGCCTGAAAAGCCAGAGGTTATTTTAAATTTGGATCTTAAGAATTAATTGCTCTTTAATATGATGCATACAACTTTAAAATCAAATCGCCAATTCCAAAATTACAAATAAGTAAAGTTTGCAAAGTATAATGCAGAGTTACCATAGGAATCTGTACCACGGTGCACCCGCGAATTATCATGCTTATTGGATAGAGTACTTCAAGATGAACAACATTTGTATGAGCGGAAATTTTACAGGCCAAATAGTTTACCCGCTAGAGGGCTTCATAATATGAGATTTTTAAAACTTGTAATATATGACCGCGATTTCAAGAAATTGCTTTATTTTTTCGCTCTAGCTTTATTATTCTATAATGTTGATTTGAGTAAAGTTATAATATGTCAAATTGTTATATTAAAAATTATACAACTTATACTAAGTATATTATTATCAAATGTTATGTTATTAATAGTACATTAAAAATTTTTTCACTTTTTGGTTATTTTATACAAAAATTACTAAAATTTAATCATGGACATGTATGTATCATTTATTTAGATAAAAATTAAGATTTGTAAATAGTTGATATTTAATATGTAAATTAATAAAAACTTTAATTTAATAAGTATTAGATATATTTTAAACTTTACTCAAATTAATCTAAAACAAGACTGCCCAGTATGACTTCAATAGCTTTGATACAAATTCCATAATATGTAGCGGGTTATAATCATTTCTT
>JAQIXC010001831.1:0-12868 GCA_034697605.1 Metabelba pulverosa
TGCGCCGAAACCCCTCATATCACGGCACCGACGGTCCGGTGCAGATATCGACGACACGTAATGTACCGAAAATACTCGAATTGTTTAATAAGGCGTTTGAAGAGTTGGGGTTTCGAGAAATGGATATTAATGGTCCGAATCAGACGGGGTTTATGAATGTCCAGCGATATGTCGATTATAAAGGCTTTCGGTCAGCGACCGGCAACTCATACGTCGACCCGAACCCACACCCGTCTCGTCTGCATATCGTCTGCAAAGCACTTGTCGTCGAAATACTATTCAACGGTTTGACTGCAATCGGCGTTCAGTTCATACGGAACAGCAAATCGTATGAAGTGTTCGCCGATCGGGAAGTCATCATATCTGCCGGTAATGTTTATCATGCAGCATTTACAAAATTATTTTGCATTTATTAATAATAATATTTTATTTGTTTAATTTAAATTGTGATAAAATATTTAAACATTTGCTAGATTAAACTAGAAAACAGTTTAATAGTTATTTTCTTTAATTTATCAAGAAACAATTAATAATCGAGTGAATTTGGTTTAGCCTAATTCATATGTTGTTTTAACTTTATCATGTACAACTTTATTCAAGAAAAATCTAATACTGAATCTAATTCGCAAACCATAGGTGCGTTTAATTCGCCGAAGCTATTGATGTTATCGGGAATCGGACCGAAAACTGTCCTCAAACCACTCGGTCTACCGCTTCAATTGGATTTGCCCGTCGGCGCCAACTACCATGGTCACACTGTCGTGTTTTTGAATTCTTTATTAAATGAGCAAGATAGTTTGCGATTGCCGAAAGCAGAGCTAAATACCGATCAGTTGGCGCAGCTCTACATTCATCGAAAGGGTCCACTGGCGGCAGCGCCGATAGATTCGCTATATTTTAGTTCGAAGAACAACACGAATACCGATTGGCCGAATAGCCTATTATTTATGGACACAACGAGCGAACGATTGTCTTTTGTTTTACAGTTGAGTCGAGTCCGCAGTCGGGGAACAGTACGCCTGCAGTCAATCAATCCATTGGTTGCGCCGCTCATTGATCCGCAGTTTTTGGCCGATTCTCGCGATTACGACGATATGATCGATGCTATGAGTTATGTGTTATATATTTTGAACACAACGTCTATCTCCCGATCGGTAATCGTTAGGCCGTTCGACGCCTTCGGTTGTCCCGATTGTCCGAATAAACCGATGTATGCGTGCATCGAAGGCATCGAATGTTTTCTCAGATATAATACCTATAATACCGGTCATCCGTGCGGTAGTTGTCGTATGGAAAACATCAATAGACCCGATGTAGTGGTCGATCCGCAACTTCGGGTAAAGAGTGTCCGCAATCTCCGCGTTTGCGACGCTTCGGTGTTTCCGGAGATACCGAATGCAAACACAAATGACGCGTCAATTATGATCGGCGAACGTTGCGCTCAGTTTATTAAAACTTCAAATTCAATAAAATAAAGTTTTTGTTAATTTTTTAAAATTAATTAAGAATTTATAGTTTATAATTACGCAAAACAATCGTTAGAATTTTTAAAGTTTATACTTGCTAAATATATTTCAAATTACATTAAAACGAAATATGCAGTTTCTAATTATGAGATAATGTGTAAAACATATAAACTTGACAATCAATTGTTCATTTTATACGATGTACTGTACAATGTTTTATTCTCACTGAAAATGTATAACCCAGCCCAAAACATTTTTTATTAAAGTTTATAAATTAAATTAGAATATTTACATAAATATTGATATACAGGGGTAAACATAAACATTAGGATAAATTTTAAGTAAATATCTCTGCTTTATTTGGTTATAAAATAATAATCCCATTTGTGCAAATTTTTGCCATTTTATTCTATAAAAACATAAAATTAACATAAATAAAAAATATAAAAACTCTCTCTCTCTACTTACAGTGTATTTTCCCTCGCTATTCACAATAATATCAACGGGTTGGGGGTGGGTGAATGGGTGAGTGGGTGGGATGAGATTGAATATATATATACCTTTTCTTTGCTAGCAATCATTAAAGGTATTAAAAAATATGCATATAAAGGGCATTGACTTAAAAAAAATTGTTACATACTAATTTATTATGTAATCAAAGTAAGAAATGTTTTATAAAATATTATTGAAAGGTGACACCAATAAAAATTCGCACCGAATTTTTTGAAAAACTCAAACGGATTGAGATATTTAAACATGGTAAAAAATATTTCGAAGATCCATTTAAGGTTATTATAACGATATAAAATTCTAACCAAAAACACTATTTTTGAAAAAATTATGAGGGTTTTGCAAACCACAAAGCTCCTGATTCAATCAAAGTAGGTAGATAAAATTTTACATGGCAGCAAAGGTGCCTAATTTCACGTATTTTTACAATACAACATAGAATAAATTTAGTAATAGTGTATAGATAGGGTGAATATATCCAGAAATATATCGAAATTATACAAAATGCATTAACACAATCAAAATTATTAATTTTTGCTGCCATGTATCTTTGGAATTAATTATCCGATTTTGATGATTATTATGTAAAATGATACTTCAATAAGTTATCTATTAAAATTAATTTTACAAAAATTGATATAGCTACTTTGAGTGAGTTAGGAGCTATAGGGTTTGCAGGACCCACATAAATTTTACACAGATAATTTTTATATCATGTTAGAATTATCTTAAGTTGGTTTTCAAAATATTTTTGCATTTTCACACATCTAAAGCCTGTTTGAGTTATTCAAAAAATACGGTACGGCTTTTTATTGGTGTCACCTAATATAATTATCGCATGTAATATTTTTTTATAAATTAAAACAATTTGTTTAATTATAAAATTTATTTTTAACCCATTTTATTATCATATATTAATGACTAAATTTTATTTAAAAAGTATGTTATTTGCGTTTCACAACAGAAATTTGCTATAATGAAACTAGCAATATATATAATAGTTATTTATTTACTTGCTACTATAAAAGCAAACATCAAAATCTCGTCGATACACGAAAATACAATGAGTAATTCCAATCGGAGACTGTATTCATCATATGGAGTAAAAGAGAATAAATTGGTTAAATCTGAGATGCAATGCAAAGGTAAATTATTAGTTGCTGATAAACAAAAATTAAACATACTTAACTGCATTAAACATGTTTTCAATACTTAAGCTTGTTTAAAGTTTAATTTTATGTATCTGAGTAGAGTTTTAATTTTAGTTTTAAATAATTTTGAATCTTGATGTCCAACCTAGAGTATAAAAATATTATGTCAATCAAATCATTTAGTGTAAATAGATTTATTTTACAAATTATACATTTCTAGTGTTTAATTTTGCTCAAAATTATAAAGTTTAAATAAAATATTTATTTTAGTACATTAAAGAACAGTTGCACTAATTAATATTTGAAAATTATTTAGTTTAAATTAAAATATTACTTAGCTACTAAAATAATAAATTAGTAACTTTGCTTAGATAACAAAAATTAAACTTTTAGGAAGATTAAATATTGAAAACAACTCCAATTTTTAATATCTGATGTTAAATTAATTGTAATTAATATATACTGTATATATATTGTTTTATTATAATAATAATATTTTATTATTTAGTTCCACCTAAAATACAAACTCATGGTAAGCTAAACGATTTAAAACATTGATAATATGTAGTAAATTAAGTTTATTAATCATTGAGTTAAGTTATATGCCTGGGTATATAATATAATAACATAGAAAATATATTAAGATAATTGAGTCGAACATATATTCAGTAACTTTATAATGTTTTCATATAACGGGCGAATATTACTAGAAATACAACTGAGTGGTAGAAAGTAATTAACAA
Source organism: Metabelba pulverosa (assembly GCA_034697605.1). Classification (NCBI taxonomy): domain Eukaryota; kingdom Metazoa; phylum Arthropoda; class Arachnida; order Sarcoptiformes; family Damaeidae; genus Metabelba; species Metabelba pulverosa. Next base: position 3,871 of record JAQIXC010001831.1, read on the forward strand.
TACATGCTATAATGATAAAAATACAAATCAATAAATTAAATTAGTAATAGATAGCGCGAGGCGAGCGTAGCATATCAAATTTTTGAGCAATATTACAATACGTAAATAAGAATTTTTAATTAAACATATTAAAATCATACAAGGCAGTCTTGATATTTATTAACAATCTATTCTATAATATTTTATTAATATTATTAAAAATTTAAGTGTAAATACATAGGAATAATTTGAATTGCATATAATTAAAATGACAAAAATAGTTAAAACATGAATAATTTAATATAAATTTTAAAATCAAAATTATAATCTGCATTGAAAGCATAGTCTTACGCATCTAATAGGCTTTAAAATTATATTTTGAAATCAATAATATATTTATTGTAATATATTTTATTTAAAAATTAATCATAATGAATAAAATATTTTTAAAATAAATCAGTGTACACATCTCTGGTTGTTGTCAAATTTAGCGGGGATTATTTATTAAACTGTGAAAAAGATTCAATCATAAACCAAATAATCATAATCGGATCTGACATTAACAAGTTCACATGCAACGGCGTAATTGTGGTACATAATCCTGGGTTAAATCCAGGTTTTAGCGGTGTATTTAACGATTTAAATTCAGAAAATATATTAACAAGATTTAGTACGACTAATGTGACTGGTATAAGAACAACGAACAACGGTATGAAAACTTTTTCCAATTATTATAAGTAGATTAAATTCAAAATTATCATGCTTATTTGTCTAACATATACGCCAATTGACTTAAATAAAGTTACATGTAAACAGGCTACACACTATGATAGTTAGCAAATTATTAAATTATGTAAAGTGAAATGTTCATAATTAACATAAAATATTGTATAAACTGTCAAAATAGATTAGCATTCTATAGGGCAAATGAAATATGTAGTTAATTACGTGTTTAATTAATTCCGATAGTCTTACAATTAGAACTGTTATAAAAAGCCCAGATATAATTTACCGCGGTTTAATTCATTTGACAATTTATTTTCAGGTGTTTTGTGTCATAAAAAATGTTAAGGTCAAAGTTGAAAGTCTGAAAATATGTAATTATTCTATAAAATATGTTTATTTATTTATTTCTATTTTTATAAATTAATGTTTTTTATTAATAAGTTATTATAAACTCAATATTAAAATTAGCATGGAACAATTCAACAACAAATAAATAAACAAGAAGTCACATTTCTTAAATAATTGATATTTATCGTATCATTCTGTAGAAAACAATGTGGAAAATGAGTCAAAGTATATCTTGATAAAATTTAATTTCATCTAATAGGAAATCTCCAATACTATCAAATCGGGACAATAGTCAACGGCAGTTGTGCCGGCGATACGTATAGGAGTATAGCGTTTCTCAAAGCTGTCGATCAGAGCGGATGCAAAACCCATGGCATCACTCGTTTGGTCGGCGTTTTCGGACGCTTTAACATTGACGGCAAGTGTTCGTCGAATTGCGCGCTCGAGCACTACAATTGGACGTTCGATGAGCCGGTTAGCAATCGGGGTATAGTTCACCCTGTACACATAAACACGCTATAAAAGACATTGTTCACTAAGTTATACATGGTTAAATTTAAAGCATCGTTGAATAATTACGAATAAATAAATTTACATTGTTTAAACAAATTACAACATAATAATACAATTTCGAGTCATTATTTAAAATTTGATTATATTTGGTTTTATTAAACGTGTTAGAGCTTTATTTTATAAATAAAATTATTTATATTGTTATCATTCAATTTTTATTATATGTTTGTAATTGTTTATTGTTTAAGGTAAAATAATACACATTAAAATTAAAATTTTAATGATACCAATTTTATCGTATTTATTAGTATTGTAACTATTGAATTAGTAGCATGATAGCATTTGATTATGATCATGACTACGAAGTGCAAAATTCGATCTAGTTCAAATTTTTGATATTATTATTATTATTTCAATATTTTTAATAGTTTACTCATGATTAAGAAAAAAATTTTTCGATCAAGTAATATTTACCGCTTGTTATTAACTTATTTTGAAATAAACTTTTCTAATTAGAATTGAACTTGTTTCAAAAATTTTTATTTTGCATTTTTTAAACTATTAGATTAATTGTAAATTAAAACGTAAATTATTATAATCAATGAAAGTTGAGATATTTTTAATCATTATTTTAAGTAAAAATATGTTTATGAATAATTTAGTCTGTACTATTTGTTATATTAAGAGTTTACAACTTTGCAAATAGATATTATTAAAAAAAAGTTCAATACTAATTATGAAAGTTTATTCTAAATAAATAAATAACAAGCGCTAAATTTAACTTGATCGAAAAAAAATTTTCTTACTCATAATAAAGTTTTATTTTTGAATTAAATTATAAAGTGAGAGTTGAAGTCACAATTTTACATATTTAACTTCTTGACTGTTTATTTAATGACATTATAGCGAACCATTGTAAGAACATTAAAATATTACGCTTGTTTATTTAAACATAATATCATTAAATAAACAATCAAAAAGTTAAAAGTGTAGAATTATGAGAGATGACCAAAACTATGCGTTATATTATTTAATAAAATTTTTTATTAATAATTATTAATTGATGAAATAAATAGATACGATTCAGTATTGTTAACATTGAAATCAATGTAAACGTATTAGAGGTTTGCAAAACTATTCACTCGTTTTGATACGAATCGAGATTTTAAAACTAATTTTAGTTGAAATCGTATTTATGTCGTTATAATTAATGAAAAACCCGAACATTCACGAACTCAAACACGAATGGCTTGCAATAGATAACTGAATTTAGATATGTAGGATTTCGAATCAAAAAGTAAATTGCTTTAAAATATATTTGTTTGTTTTTATTCAGATTAAATATAATTATTTAATATCTATTAATATACATATAAAACAAATATCGATTACTATTATTTTGTATTTAATAATTTATGTCGATAGATTTTATAACTGGTATATAATATTACATCAATTATTTATCTCTAGCAAGTTTATGAGTAATTTTAATTAAAAATGCTCATAAATATAAAAAAGGTCTATTATATTAAATAATATTTTGGATAAATTCTATTTTACCAAATAAATTACCGATTATTTAGTGAATTTTTAGCATGAACAATTTCACACCACATACGGACTACAATAGCCGTATTTATTCAAATCGTTGACAAAATCTATGCTTCGCTGCTGACCGGCCCTAACGTCGGGCAACACATCGACGCCGAGATCGTACTTAAGGGGCGCCTCCTGTCGGCGCCCATTTGCGGTGTCTCTGTAGCGGTCGAACATCGGCATCGGTTTGCAGTCGCGGTTGCATTCGCCGACTTCGGACAGAAACGTCAGCAACGGGTTGTAGTCACCGGACGCCCAATTCGGGAAATATTTGCGAAACAACTCCTTCGGCAGCGCTTTTCGCAGCCGTTTGGCGGCCGTCGGCAACGGAATCGTTTCGTTTCGAATCATTCGCTTAACGATCGAAATCATCGACTCTTCGACGTAACACAAGTCGCCGAACATCTGCTGCGAGGCTTCCAATTGAGTCGTATTGGCGAAGTAGGCGATTGTGTTCGACGCCTGTTGTGGTCGCAGTTCGCCGGTGGCCGCGTCGACGCCCACATTCACCGCCGGTGTCTGCGCCGGTCCGACATTATTGCTTAGAGCCGAGCGAAGCGCTCTATCGGACCCCAATGCGTGCCAAAAATAGAACGTGACACTTTTGGGAATTTTACATTAAATAACACAAATTAACTACTCATCTTTATAAGATATAAATTTCACTTATTACTAGTGTTGCTATGTTATAAGATTTATGGCTAAAATGGCATACCCCGTAATGTCAGTCATACGGAATACAAATACAAATTGTATACTAATAAAATAAATAGCTTTATAATTAATTTCTATAGAAATATCTTATTTTGTTGAAAATTAAATCGAATTTCATTAAGTCGAATATTGTTAAGTCGAATATGATTAAGTAGAATATTGTTACAACAAGTAAGGTTAAGCCGAATATAATTAAGTCGAATATGGTTAAGTCAAATATAATTATGTCGAATGTTGTTAACTTGATATATATTATTCGATTTAATCATAAATAATCGAATTTAATCGAATATAAGCATAATAAAAAAAGGAATGGGTGTACGAACTCGTTCGGTGCGCTCGCGATACTGCAGTCGCCGTTATAGCCGCCGATCGACAGATGGGTTGTAAAGTGAATACCCATTGATCTCCAAACGGAGAAGTCCGGGTCTTGAGACATCATTGTGAACACCTCCGGTCCGTACCACACGGGTAGTGTGCCGTCGGGGCGCCACTGCCGGCGCAAACAGCGCACGAGTTTGAGATCAGCGAACATACCGTCGGTCACGCAATACGCCGTCGAGTAGTTGCCGGAAGTGCCGAAGTAGTCAAATAGCAGCGATAGTTCTGGTTTGGCGAAGTCCAGGTGGTTGGACTACAATGTAGAATTATAGTTAAACTAGGGTTGTTAGTGGTGGAATATTGTGCAAATTTTACCTAAAAGTTTTATGAAAATTTCACTCTGTATTGCATTAAATTTAAATGTAATTCTTAAAAACTAACTTGCTAAAAATAGTAATAGCTCTAAGAAGGCCTTTTTTATATGTGTTCGCATTTTAGATTAAAATTGCTTATAAACTACTAGAGATAAATAATTGATGTGTATACCAATTGAAACATCTACCGACATAGTTTTAATGTGCATTAAGGTTTGTAAGGTCAAAGGTCACTAGCTATAAATTTTGGATGGTTTGCTGACCCCATGTCTCCTGGCTAAACGATAATAGATACAACAAGTATTTCTTAACAATTTTTGTTAAGAAAAAATTGAAGTTTAATTTACCACCAAAATAATAAAAATAAGCATGCAAAGTTAGGCAATTTTGTCATTTTTGATGATTTTCTTTATTTTTGATCAATTTTAACCTATTTGTAAGAATATAGAAAATTGACAATTTATGAAAGTTGAACAAAAGTAGTAAAAATCATAAAAAATGGCAAATTTGCCTAACTTTGCTTGCTTATAACTTTTGATTTAGCAATCCGATTTTTATGATTTTGGTCGTAAATTAAACTTCAATTTCTTCTTAACAAAAATTGTTAAGAAATACTTGTTGTATCTATTATCGTTTAGCCAGGAAACATGGGGTCAGCAAACCATATAAACGCGAATAATTTATATGCGAACACATATAAAAAAGGCCTTCTTAGGTTCATTAATATTAATAATAACAATAGTTATGATAAAACAATTAGTTTAATGCTAAATTAATTAAATATATTTAATTAAATTAATTAAATAATTTATATATTTACTTTTGTATTTTTATTATACTATGCTATGCAAAGTGTAAGTTTCACTCAAATATAAATTTTACTGAAATTTACAACCCTAAGTTAAACTATGAAATATGTTAGTTAATATTTTAACAATAAGTACATCTTATACTGTAATAAACTAGAATTTCGACTATGATTTAAAGGATACAAATTGCAACATTCGATTTGTGCAATTATAAGCATGATTTGCAATCACATGGGGTGTTACGTAAATACATACATAACACAATTTGTTATTAAGATCTACAGATCTATGGATCGATGGAGTTATGTGGATCTATTTAAACTACAACTATTTTATTTACAAATATCACTTACCCATCTTGGCAAGTATAAATTTTGATTAAATTGACGAACGCGCTTTTCCAGTTCTAACGTAAGCATGATATGAAACGCGGAAAACTCAAACTTATGCGTCTGAGCCCACCAGTTATGGTGCAAATTGGCCAGGTACTCGATGTCACCCCGGCGGTATAGTTCGCGCAATACCTTCAACAGCTCAATGCGCTCGCGCTCGGGCATACACTTCCAGTTCTTACGCACCCATAGTTTCTTGCATGCTGGCCGCACCGGCTTTACTCCCGCATTGGCCAGGTATTTGTTCTGGACAAATTTGCGCACATCCTCGACATCAGCATCGGTGTAGTCTTGAGAAACCGGACATTCCTTGTAAATACGTTTCACACATTCGGCGTAGTTCTTGTCTGAATGTAACTGTATATTAGCTAAGGACATATCAAAACACATAATATACCGTACCTTTATCAATTGTCTCAACTAACGCAAAGTTTATACATGTTAAGAAAAATGCAAAGATTATAAACTGCAAGTATCTCATTGCTGTTGTTTATCAATTTAATTGTTAATAATTTAAGCTTATCTAGGTAGTTTATTAATATAATTTAGTAATGTATGTGATTTTCATTAATTATTTTATTAATATAACATATTCATTTATATACTTTTGCAATGAGTGTATGCTGTCATTATTCAAACATATTTTATGCATTTAAATTTTAATTTTAAAAAAATTTAAAGTTTATTGAAATACGTTAAAATAATAAAATTAGTTTAATTTAATTACATGTTATCATAAATAACTAACAACCTTATTTAAACTCTAAAATTATGTGTTTTGAAATATTGTTTAAAACAAGTTTTAATTTATTTTGTTGTAGTCGGCAAAGTGTGAACGGCCTTTTATTTCCTCCCTTACTCTCTCTCTCTCTCTCTCTCTCTCTCTCTCTCTCTCTCTCTCTCTCTCTCTCTCCATTTTAAAACAATAAAGTGCATTTGCATTGATTAATATTTGAAGATTCTTCAGCTCAATTTAAAATATTACTCAGATAATAAAATAAATAATTTTTAACTTTGTTAAGATAAAAAAATTAAACTTTTAGCAAGCTTAAATATTGAAAACAACCGAAAATTTTAATACCTGATTATAAATAAGTTTACATTTTACTTATTTATACAATAAATTAAATAATAAAGTTTATTTTAGCATTAAACAATAAGTAAATACGAGCTTAAAAACACAAAATGAATCAAGTAACGTTGTTATAAATTTATATTATTTAAACTAGGTCATAACTCAAACTCGATCCATTTCCAATTAATTTGAACTAAAAATTGTTTATTTTATTTTAAATTAGTTATATTATTACAAAGCATCGTAATTAAATTGCTGCTAACAAGATTATTTAAAATACAAAATTGATATACAATTAAATAACATATGGACTACAATAGCCATATTTATTCAAATCGCGCACCAGATCCTCGGCCAGCTGTTGAGTGCGTCGTATTGGCGGCAGCGTATCAATACCAATATCATATTTCAATAGCGCCTCCTGTCGGCGCCCGTTCTCCAAATCCCGATAACGCGTAAACATCGGAATGGGTTTACATTCGCGGTTGCAATCGCCGACCTCAGTCAGCGCGCTCGGGAACGAGTTAAAATTGCGCATGGCAAATCGCGGAAAGTATTTCGCAAACAACTCTCTCGGCAACGCTTTCCGGAGTCGTTGCGCGGCCGTCGGCTCCGGAAACGTTTTGTTGCGGAGAATAAGTTTGATCGCAATTACGGTCTCATCCGTAACGTAACACATGTCGCCAAACGTCTGTTGCGATGTTTCGACGACAGTATATGCGCTGAAATACGGTACGCGATCGTACGGACTGGCCGGCGCTAGAGTACCGGTGCGCGAGTCTATGTGCCCTATATTCTGGTTGTTGACGATTGGCAGCGTGTCATCCAATAATCGCTTAATATTGGCCGCTCCCGCGAACAATGCATGCCACAAGTAGAATGTTACACTATAATATAATTTTGTAGCACTTTGGTAATTTGGAAAAATATTTTAAAATATAATAAGCTAGATTAATTTACGCGCTCAAAAAATTGTTATTTACTCAATTATTAATGATTGCGCGATTATAAACTGGATCAATTTACTTGCTATTATGTTATAACAAATTAAATCTTACAATTACTTATTCGAATTAGCATTTAAAATGAGATTGACTTTGCATACGCGCATGCTTAACTTAAATATTTTGCTTTTATTGTTATTATCTGGAATTTAGCATAATACCCAATGGCACTTATTGTATCAAGCTCCAATATTTAGAATAAAATTAATTGTTTTAATCTAATTTACTAAATAAGGTAAAATCTATCAACATTAAATTAATACCTTGGTTGTTCTAATTAGACATTCAATTTAAGGATAAACTAGTTTTACACTACTAATGTGTAAAATTATGTGTAATATACAGTTATGTATGTTATATGAATTGAAGGAAAAATTTAGCATACTCATTGGGCGCGCTTGGTATGCTATGATCGCCGAAGTAGCCGCCGATTGCCAGATGCGGTAGAAAGTGAATGCCTAAAACTACAGTCGAGTTTGCATTTTGCTGCATGTATGTGTGCACTTCCGGCCCGTACCACACAGGTAGCGTGCCGTCGGCGTTCCACTGGCGACGCATACATCTCACCATGCTCAAATTCGCAAACATGCCGTCCGACACGCAATACGACGTCGAATAGTTGCCGGTTGTGCCGAAATAGTCCCAAACTAGCGATCGTTCCGGTGCCGCGAAATCTTGCATAATGTTCTTGATAGAAAGTAGAATGGATAATTATAAACGCGTAATATCTTGACATTAACAAATTATTTTAAATTTAATTAAATGTTAATGTTAACTCGGAATTATTACCACGCAAATAATTACACGAATTATTGGTTTATACTGTATCTAAAATTTAATCTAGTTAAAATTTGTTTATAAATCGTAATAATATGCAAAAATAAATTTATAGTTAGGACGATAAAATTTACCCAGATTGGCAGGTATAAGTGCTGGTTAAAATAACGAATACGTTTCTCGAGCTCAATATACAAGCGTTCGTGAAACGCGCCGAACACTAGTTTGTGCGCTTCGGACCACCAATTAGCATGTATATTAGCAAGATACTCGATATCACCACGTTTATACAGAATGCGTAGTATACGCAATAGTTCCAAGCGATTCTCTTCCGGCATGCATCTCCATTCTTTGCGCACATACAATTTCT
>JAQIXC010001832.1:0-12867 GCA_034697605.1 Metabelba pulverosa
ACTCTCTCTATACTCTCTCTACTACTCTCTACTCTCCTCTGTTCTCTTGTCTCTACTAATGTATTACTATTACTATTATTGCAATTATATTATTAAATAAATTCAATTTCGATTCATTCCATTTATCACTCATTTTAATCTTTTATTAAAACGTATAAATCAATTAAAAAATTGTTGATTTGTTGCGAGAATTTGAGAAATTCTTTTACGAACTAAAGCGTGAGATTAGATTAAAGAGAATTGTAAGTCATTTAGAAGAAAAATGCATAATTTGGTAAAAAGAGCATGATTGCATCCGGGCAACATGAGCCAGGATAACATCTCGATACTTATGGATGTTTGTGTCGGAATCAAATAGTTTGGCTTTTGTTTGCCTACTTTTATTGCAAAACCTGATCCAAGTTGTAAAGGACACACATTCCCCTCTCAGCCCTCAGCGCACACATACCTTAATACCTACTGACGCCAGAAGTTGCGAAGGTTTCCAATGCAATAAATTATGGTTTGCTATGAAATGGCAATAAAACCAAATCGAAGTAACGGTGAGAGCGAACGGAAAATTGTCGACAAAAAAATGTGCGAATAATTGATTAAAAGCCCAAAACTCTAATCAACTGTTTTAGAGAGTATTAGACTATTAGTGAATGAAATCAAATCATTGATTCGAACATAAGATCGATAATTGAGGTTAACTTCAATCGATTACACGACTCATGTCCTGAAGATGACAACCCTATGAGCACAAGACGAGCGAGAAATTGCAATTTTTTACCAAAGCTTCTGTTCTGCGCTCCGGCACTCAATTCGACGGATGTTTTGCAGCACTTCTTATCTCAATCGACGAACAGATATGGATTGGATTCGCAGACAATTCGGAAATTATGTCAAATTAGGACAAAATTAATTGCAATTGTTTTTCACTCAATATATACATCAAAATATGGATTCGCAGAAAACAAATCCGAAAATCTTTTATTTCGTAGTCAATACACTGCATAAACAATATATCAATATATAAGTTATGAGTTATAACAGTACAGTATATACAGTATAAATATAAATTTGTAGAATGTAATGGAAAATGAGTTATTCGCTTATGGAATGAGATTTTGAGTAAAACTATATAGAAATGGTCTAAACATTAGACCGAAAATAACAAACAATTTATAACAAATCTTATCGAAACTGATTTCATGACTGAATGATAGGGTTTGCAAAAGTGGAACAAATGATGTAATGATGTACTCAAACAACGCATTAGACAAGCGATCGATAATTATTTGCAAATTTGTCCAAAATTTTTATTAATGACTAAACTTTCCAATAATTTAATGAGTTTTGAGTTTTGTGTTCATTCAATGATTGCTTAGTCGGGACTAAAAACTGGCCAAAACGCCGAAGAAGTGGTAAACCTCTTCCTTGTCATAGACGGCTACCTGAGTGTTGCATTGGGTGCAGAAGACTGAGTAGTAGTAGTCATTGGGCGGTCGGTCGGAGCGCTCGGCTCTCGGCCTTCGCTTCTTCTGCTTGTATTCGAGTCTTTGGCTCAAATCGATTCGACAGTTCAGTACAAACATAGCTCTGTATTGGGTTCGGTATATGTGGTGCCGCTGACAGTCCACACACAACAGTGTCATACAGGCCGGGCAGTTGAGCGTTGCGTCGCTTCGGCTCTTCGCGCCACTGCTCGCCGTCGGCTGCAAACTGTCCGCCCATTTCTGGTCCGACTCATCGGACTTCGGGTCGTATAAGAGGTCATCGTTTTTGGCGCTATTGTCCGACTCTTCGTTCCCGAGTCGCGGATTCGTGGCCTTCAAGGGCGCCGTCGGCTGATGACTGCCGTTCACGTGGCTCTGCCTCTCCTTTTCCATTTCGGTCTCGAACTCGTCCTCCGAGTCTGAGTCCGACAAAGCGGTGAACAGAGCTCTGAAGTCTTCGTCATCACTGCTGTAGACATCGATTCAATTGCATTTCAATCATTAGATTCGCAAACAATGAGTGATTGCGTCAGTCATTGCAAACCTGCTGTCAATGGCCTCGTTGTCGGACATATCGTCCACACAGTAGTAGTCATCCATTTCGGCGCTCATTCTCGCCATTCAATCGATTATTTTATTTACGTTTTCACTCATTCAGGCATTCATTGCCTTCGATGTCGAAGAGTCGGCGTTAGACTCAATACACAAATTATGTCTATTAATGCTATTCTCTATACGTTTATACAGGTATTCGCTTATTAATAGCAATTCAATTTATATTACCGTATAATAGCATGATCAATTGCATAAACAGCATATTTATTACCACTAATGTAAAATAATTTAAAACATAATATAATATAATAGTATAAAATTTAAACTTCTTTCGTATTTAAAACCAATTCTTTAAGTTATTGCTAACTTAGTGTTTGAAACCGACGCTTCTGTCGCCATCTGATGAAACATTAAAATTATATTCAAATAATATTCAGCGCATCTCTCCGTTTGGCAGCACTTGATGGATGAGCTAAAACCGATAGTATATACCGTAATATTATATAAAACTATAGTGGTATTGATGTGAATTATTTTCCATTGCTCTTTTTACAAGCAAGGTTTTCACAGCTTTGCAAAAATTGCCAAGATAAATCTCTTACAATTATTTTTTCCCTGATTAAGAACTATCGGAAATAAGGAATTTTAAAATAAATGATCAATACTGTATATATCCTTAAGATGTAATCATTAAGATACATTGCTTAAAGTTTAAGCCTTAAACTATAAAACTTTTAAAATGCTCAAAAACTAAATAAATTTAGCGCTAAATATGACAAACTTTATACCGTATTAACATTTTACAAAGTTTTTTATATTTCAATTACAAATCTTAATGTTATTAAAGAGAATACATTCGCGACTCAAATGGGTTTGAATTGAATCAGAACTACGATATAAAACAAGTATTTTATTTACAAATAAATTCATTTAATTAACACTTTTATCGACTTTTTCGCTCATTTCGGACTCACTATCCAAATGATTGTCATTTAGTTTGTGGTCCGAGAAGTGGTCGAAAAACTTCGAAGAATTGAGTTTTTGCGCTCTTTGGCGAAGAATCGAAAAGACAAATGAATTAATGTTCAACTGTTTGGGTATAGCTATGCCTTGGAATCGATAGATCGGAGCCAAGCCGTCGACGTCCGGCAGGCGGTGGACAGCCGTTACGTGGATTGAGCCGACTTGGGATGTGTTGGCAATCATTGGACCGCAACTCAAGTCGATGTGGTCTCTGATCCGATAAATGGTTACCTTTTCCGAACCGTTCGATTCGGCGATTGAATCGATTTGTCGTCTTTTGATTTCGTTGTATTCGAACAACTCTTTCGCCAATTCCTTCGTTACGTCCAGTCGTTCGAACCGAATGTCTTCCGAAGACATCTTCTGAAGCATTGCCGTAAAGACTCTCAACTCTTCGGCGGTTGGACTCCAGTTGTCGGCTTGAATGCAGACGTCGTAGAGAAAACTGCCGCTACTCGGGTCCGGCTTAGGCCAGGAGTGCAGTCGCACTTCGATGTTCTCCTTAAACGCCTTCTCGACAACGGAGCCCATCAGCAGCGAACAGCTCCTCCAGAAGGCCTTATTGGCGAAGTAGGGATTCGGTTCCTTCAGGTGTTTGAAGCGGAGGCAACAGTCGCTGCCGAGAGGTCTGTGAAGATCCCAATAAGTCTTGTCGTCGATTAGGGCCAAAACGGATCGCTCGCTAATCAGACGATGGATGTGTTGACTGCAGTCATAGGGCGTCGATATGTCTCTATTCATCAATAGATTAATCGTTTCCTTCTGTTCCGCACCGAACGGATTGACGACCGAAACGGCTATCTTCTCGACTCTCGTCACTAAATCGGTTTGTCTTCGCTTCTCGTCGTCAAACAGTTTATTCCTCTTAAGTCTCAACTCTTCGGCACTCAGTTTCGGTTGGTTTGAGTCGAAGTCTCTTTTCATAAATTCTTTGTTTATCTCATTATTCGGCGAATAATAAAAGCCTTTATTTTTGACGCGATTTCCAAACCGATAGCAACGAACCGATTGCTGTCTATAGACGCAAACAAATGACAGAAAACTCGGCTTTAATTGAGTTAATGAACGCATTATCAGTCAATTGAATCGATTTGTAAATTGATTTCAATTTAAAACTTTGTGTTTTGTTTAACATGTGTTCGCGAATTGAAATATAATATTGATATTCTCCAATGCCTTTAAACTATGCCAGATGTCACTAATTGTACATATTAATACAGTATTCTCAATAATTATTGTTCTTCCTTATTCTTTTAACGTAGATAGACTGATTAAAAAATGTATCTTGCATCTTATTATATTAAATCACAGTAATTAAAATTGAGAAATGTTGTTGGTTTTGGTAAAAATAAACTGTTACTTGCAAATTAGGTTTTTATGGTATTATTATATTTATTTATGTATTCATAGACTTTGTTTTAAACTTGTTAAATTTATGGCAAACTTAGATAAATATTTGATTATTTTAGATCTAACAACAAATCAAAGACTAACCTAAAATTAATCATATTTTTAAATTATGCAATAATTGAACAATTCTTTTAATTTAGTTAATTTAGTTAACAGAATAAATAAATGTGATTTTAATAAATTACTCTTGCCACTAACTATGCAGCAAAATAATATTGCATGCGAAGTAGAAAATTGTTTACTTGCTAAAGCAAATATTATCTTAATATTCACAATTGAAACTAATAAATTATTGTCTAAAGATGCTTTCTAATATAGTATAGTGTCTAATTTGAATAATCACTTACAATCTGACATAATTATTACAAACATGATTATTTTTAAAATAAAAGACCCTCAAATGTTAATAAACTTAATTTATATAATAAAATACAACTTAATTTATATGTAATTAAATATTATTATTGTTTATGCCACAAAGAAACTTGATAAAAAATTCTTGATACCCGTGATAAATCGACACATTACATTTGTATTTCTTATGCCTAAATAATTTTTAGTTTAAGCACCGTGCTTTAATAATTAAATAAAAATATCTAAATTTATAATTATATACCAAGTACAGTTTTTAAATGTGCTAAATATTATCCATAATAACATTTTTTTAAATTTTAATTGTTTTTATGTAACAATTGAATGAAAAGTAATTTATAAATTAATGTATATATTGTGGTTTTGATTTATTTTAGATTATTCTTTACAAAGTTTTAATACTGTAGTCTATTGATCTTTGTTTAAATTATAATTAATAAATTAAATAATAAATTTAGGTTTAAGCATAATAAATGCCATGTTTAAATATAAATCGATTAACGTAAGCCGACACCTGTAATATCTCACCAATGCCAAAATAACCAGCAAGTATAACTAATAACTAAATATATACTGATTAAATTGAATTTGAAACGTGTCACTTCCAACATAAGTTAATGTGTATGTTGTCAAGATCATTTAGGTTTGATAAGGATAAATTATCCATTGAGATGTTTCATAACAAAAGTTATTTTACATTATTATTCATAGAATTTTGGGTTAAGCGAAGAATAGCATTACTTAGCGCTGTAATGGGTTTAAAGCTCTAATCAAAGCTAAAGTTATTAATATATTAGACACTAATGTAGAGAATATATTATTCGTGTCGTCAGTATAGTATGAAATTCTCGGCATATATCACATTAAAGATTGTGTTTAGAAGCTATGGTTACGAATAGTATTACATTGTATTAAATAAATTTTTATTTCCAACATTGCAATTCATATTAATTTTTGGGTTAATCACTCTCTAACTTAGAAATTATTGTAGGGTTTAAATAAATTTCTAACAAAACGGTAGTTACAGTAATATTTTATATTTATGTAAACATTTGTTTTACATATAATGTATAAATTCTAAAAATAGTTAAAATTATTATTTATATACTTTTTATAACAGAATAAAATATTTAAATTGCTAAAATCACATACAATAAATTTAAACTAATTAAATTTAAAAATGAAAAAATGATAGGGTAATACAGGTAGAAAGAAAATAAAGTTTAATAATTGTATATTTTAAAGGCAATTATTGATCGATCCCTATAAGAAATATTCAAATTCTATGACAACTCTCGGCAAAACAAACTCTTCAACTCTTCAACTCTCGCAGTCTTTTTCCATTACATTCTCATTGTATACCAACTCTTTATTTTACTTATTAGCAGAAAAGTCAGCAATTTTTTACAATTGATTCAGTGTAAAATATTTTAGTTTTTATGTCAATTAAATAACAAACCTTATAATATGTTGTAATTAAAACTGTTATCAGAATTGAATAAAAATAAAAAACTATCACTACTTTTGTGTTATTTTCTAACTCTTACAATGTTTCGAAGATCTGATAAACAAAACAAAAAGTCGACAATAATTATGAATCGAAACGAAATTTGATTAAAATATTTGCAATGATTTAGGAAATAACGCCTGAATTGAAGTGATGCGTAAATCTAGTCCAACGGTTTGGTTAACCAATTTGTGATCAAAAGTTTTGTTTCTAAATGTTTATTCATTTAATAAATTAATTATTAATATAAACTAATCATAACATTAGAAGCAATAGAAATGTTGGGAAAACTGAATTTTTTGGCCAATCTATTGCCGACGCCTTTCACTGCTTTCATATTCATCTCATATATGGTTTTATTTATAAATCAAGGTTTGTATCGCCCGAACACACCATCCATTCGCTTCTACCATGATACTTCTGCCATTCTACCCGACAATTGTAGCAAACTAGTGATTGTTGGTTCATTAGATAGATTTGTACAGATTGATTGATTATATTTAGTTTTGTTGATTGTGGCGATTGAAACGAATATCGTTTTTGGCGTTTAATTGTTAAATCGATTTGAGTTAGTGTTGGCTAAGTTTAACCTCTCATTCAATATAACATCAATTATTATTATCATTTTGATTAATACTTACTTAATAAACAAGTTTCTGTCGAACAGATGTTTAGACTGTCTAATTTAAAAGTTATCAATTAGTTTTGTTTAGTTTATTTCCATTTATAGCTTACAAATACAAACAATTCGCACAACTGTTCGACCAATTAATCAATTATTAAACAAAATATAGAATTTTTATAAAGTATTATATAATTTAGATTATTGGCAAAATATGTAGCGTAAAATATAACAAGATCATACTTGCTAGTTTGTTTTGGCAATTATTTGGAATGGAATCGGAGGTAACGCCGAACTAACCGTTTGTTGTCTGTTGCGAACGACAGGTATTTTAGTGACGGCGACGAAGAGTGCGGACAATAAATACAATTACAGCACAATATGTGTGGTATTGCTGACCGAATGCCTCAAATTAGTCATTTCTCTCGCTATGTATTGCAAAGACAAGTCGTTGCGAAACATAATTCCCGAAATCGTCGGAAGCCGTAAAGTATTGGCGCTATATCTGGTGCCGGCATTCCTCTACTGCCTGTACAACAACCTGGCCTTCATCAACCTGGCCTCGTACGACCCGACCACTTACTACGTACTGCTGCAGCTGAGGGTAGCCGTGACGGGAGTCATCTACCAACTCCTGTTCCAGAGACGACTGACCAAAATGCAATGGTTTTCACTGCTGCTGCTGACCACCGGGTGCGTAGTGAAGCAATTGGGCGGCTTCTCGCGCAACACGTCCAGCGATTCGCTGATTAGTTTGAATTTAGTGCTGATTCTACTGCAAGTGTTTTGTTCGTGTTTTGCCGGCGTTTACAACGAATACCTCCTCAAAGACGTCGGCTCTTCCGTACATATTATGCTTCAAAACGTATTCATGTATTTGGATTCGATTCTATGCAACACCGCTCTACTCCTCGTCACCGGAGAGGCCAGTCGTCTCTCCGAACTCTCCGAAACCATCACCATCTTGAGTGACCCGAAGATCATCGCCGTAATGGTGAACAACGCCTTATGTGGTATTATCACAAGTTTTTTCCTCAAAAACCTCAACTCTATCCTCAAGACATTCGCCGCTGCACTCGAACTCGTCTTTACGGCGATTCTCTGTTTCCTATTGTTCGACATTGCGATCGATGTCTATACTGTCCTCTCGATTGCAATCGTCATCTATTCGACTGTTCTTTACTCACAAAACCCCGTCATTTCACAAACGCCGAGTCAGACAACGAATTCGAAACAACTGATTGCAGATAATCCAAGAAATCATATCCAGTATTCGGAACTAAAGGAAGACAAACACAACTCCAATGACAGTATAGTCTAATCAATCAGTTTTTTATTTGAGTTTTAAATTATTTATTAAAAGTTATTTTAATGTTACGAATATCTATTAATATGAATATTTTATTTAAATTAGTTATATTCTGTAGAAATTTTTCATGAAAATTATATTTTGTCTAACTAAATAAAAAAGTACATAGTAAACTTTAATTGCCGGTAATAATAAATATTTCATGTTCCACTTTTAAAATTAAGTTAACTTTAGACAATTTTATCGGTAATTTTATTAAGTAATGCGATGAAGGAAGAATTTTAACAGTTTGAATTTTTGACAATGATTCCGGCTAATAAATTTGATCGAACTTTATATTACTGAAGACACCTTTAAGTCGTTTTAATTCTTTCTTTTTATATTCGCTTACATTCTCTAACATTTGCATTGAAAGTCGTTTTTCAGCATTTTGTCGCTTATTGTCTAATAAATCAATTAATTTATTGTAGATTTCAAAAGCCATTTGCCATTCGGTTCTGTCTTTAACTTTATTGTCATTTAAGCGCCAGAAGTATAAATCAGTCAATAAGAATAAGTCGTCGAATAGAACCGCAAAAGTGATCTTACAATCGGTTAGACTGAACGGAATCGATGGCAACAAATACTTCGAGCATTCAATTGCTTTCTGAGAATCGCCGACTCGTTGGCAAACTTTTAAGAATTGTCTGATTAATGTCAGAAAGTCTTCGTTTGTATTGTAAACTAAACCGAAAATCGAATTTAAAGTAGTGATGGCTTTATCTAAGCATGTGTCTTTATCGGTGCAGTTGAAAGCATTTTTGATTATTTGTCGGAAATCTTTATCCAAACGCTTTAACTCGTCAACGGTTTGCCGAGAATTTTGATATATTGTTTGGCATTCGAGGCACGAATGGTCTCGACTCTCGATTCCGCAAATCGCCGGTCCTTTGCATTGTCGGCATTGAAGCGGTTGAACGGTTCGAATGCTTCGGAAACAGGCTTTACATTTGCAGTCGAAGTGATAGTTAGCTTTGAGTTGATTCCGTCGTTCGGCTAAAGGCGTCGATTCAATCGGACCGTAAGTATTGTTGATCTCCTCTCCGGGCAGTATATCACTCGTTGTCTCAAAAACGATGCAATTGTCCCGAAAAGACCAGTCGGTGTTTGGATCGCATCTGTGGTTAATGAGCGAAGAGACCAGAAAGAGACAGTTGGCCACATGTGCTCGACTCGCCTCCTCGGTGTCGACAAACCAACCGAAGACATTGGTTGCGATTCGGCTCAAGAGAGTGCAAACAAAGTCGGCGAAAGTGACGAACGATTTCGTGTCACTCGTGATGTCGCTATCGAACGCTTGTTTGTCGTTCAGAAGAATTGTGATTTCGATTGCAGTCATCGTATAGTAAATCCAATCACTTTCGCGGTGTTTGTCGATGTGATCGACTAGAGTGCAGACGAAAGCAAATTGAGTCCAACTCTGAAGTGAAGTCTTCACTGATTTGTCGCCCATTCGATGCGTCTGAGGGTTGACGTACTCATAGACATCAAACCCTTTTTGCCGAACTCTTTGTTCGCAATTCAATGCGTTATCGCAACCAAATTGAGCCAATATTCTGAAGACATGCAAAGCATAAGATCCCGAACCCATCAACAAACCGCTGATTCCGCACTCGTATCGATGGAACGAATCGATCGCCTCTTCGGCGCAGTCTCGGCCGCAGAAGACAACTTCATTGCACTGACGACACGGCCAGGTCTTGTGTCCAATTTGTTTGTGACAATTGAGACAAAACTCGTAAACACTTTGATTGAAATTAACTAAATTATACGGATTTTCAACCATTACTACACTCTTTCTGCCAATATATCCATTCGATACGAAATGTCTTCCCTTTTCGGCGCAATTCTTAATCTGAATATTCGGGTGAATCCAGAAATTCGAAGTTTGTTCCACTTTTTCGATCGACGCCTCTATGGCTTCAACTTCACCCCATTCTTCCAAGTCTTCCAAAACGGAATTTTTCAGATCTTTGAATCGATTTATTGAATTAATCTCTTTTCGATCAAATCTTTCAATACATTCATCAATCAATTGATTCATTTGTTTAAATTTCTTTAAAGACTTCAAACAAAGAGTTTTGTGATAAAGCATTTCAACCGATTCGCACAAATAGAGCGATTGGTTCGCATCGAACAGCGCGTTGTCGTAGAGTTGGAGTTCAAAGAAGACCAGAGATCTCGAGGCGTAACTCAAAGACAACTCACGGCTTATATCCAATTCATTGCCCGAAGGCAACGGAGCGAACAATATTGCCTAAAATGAGATTTAAGCTGCTTAATTTTGTTTAATATATTTATCTAATATTTAATACTGATTATCATATATTATGTATAATTTCAATATTTTAGCATAATGTAAAATAATATTTAATTAATTTTTATAAATTAAAAAACTAGCAAGTATAAAAGTAATGAATTACTAACATTAAAAAAGGCATCTTTCGCAGCGATGTATTGCTTGCGTTCGAAATAATACTGTCCTTCACATCGAAACGACTGCGAAATTTGATTACTTTTTCGATGATTACGGCTATAATTGTCGGCGTATTTAATGATCTTATCCTTAATGCTGTCCAACGGCTCTACTTCTCTCAATACATACTCTAATCGCTCGAAATAGTTATTTAGAGATAAAAACTTCTCGTCTTTTGATAAATATTCATATTGTTTTGCGAATCTATTTCCTTCCATTTTTATCTTTGATTATTTATTTTGTAAATTATGGATAATATTTGAATAAAATTTAAAGTTTATACAAAATAAATATGCTTAATTGATGAAGTGTTCACGTGAAATTTTAAACTTTAGAAAAAGTAGAAATTGATATTTTTCACATTGGAGTTCACGAGGTGAGAATATTATTTTTAAATCGTTAATTAACATTAATTACATTAATTAAATCGTTTGTAATTGAAATATTAATTTTACATTTTAAGCACTTTATCTATTAGTTGTAATAAAAAATGAACAAGCCAAAAGTTTATATAACTATAACCATTGTTATTGTTTTAATAACAATTGTAGTGATGATTGTGGGAATATATTTTCTATTATGTTAGTGCCAATTTTATTACTAATATTATAAAAATGTTTAAAATAATATATATATTTCTACTGAAATCTGTTTGAATTAAGCTTTCGTGTCATCCGTGCCGTCATTCAACGAACAGTGTCTTAAACTTCAAAACAAATATCGACTAAAACTTCAATCAACGGATCCGATGACCGCATCTGAGAAAGTATTAAATCAAATATAGAGTGGATTTAGATTTAAATAATAAACTGATTGTTCGAACAGCTCATCGAATCGGCACAGAATGCGGCGAATGAGTTGAGTAAAGCCAACGCCTCCGTTCCCGCCAACAGTTTCGCCGCTTCCGACCCGAATGTCGGTCAGAATGTGTGGTCAGCGGAAACGGGGAACTCGAGTGAAGAGTTGTCAGGCCTGACATGCGATAAGCCAACCGAGTGGTGGTATAGGGAACAGTCGTATTATTTCTATGGATTAAACTTTCTGTCGACAAAAGTGGCCGAAACGAGACATTACACGCAAATGGTGTGGAAGAGCACACGAGAGATGGGTTGCGCCAAGTCTTCCAGCGCCTCATACTTGTACGCCGTCTGCCACTACAGCCCCAAAGGCAATGCCGGCGATTACAAGCAGAATGTTATGAAGAAAAAGTTTTAATGCATTTCCAAATTCTATCATCACTAAATTCTTTTGCAATTATTCAAATCGTTTAATATTTATTCGATTTCATGTGATTTTAATCTTTTCACTTTTAATAAAACATATTCTGTTTAAACATACTGTATAAATACATATTTCATACATAATAAAATTATATTTATTTGTTGATCAAAATATATTTATAATTTGTTGAATAATTAATTTATTTTTAATTAGTTTTTAAAATTGATTTTACTTATTTTAAATTAAACTATCAATACTAAAATATTTTACTAAAATAAAATAAGCTTAAATTGATTTTAAAAACAAATATATTAAAAACCAAGTACCGATTTTACGCACATTTAGTTGCAGGCATTTAAAGATGAATTTAAGTAATTTTGATTAACTCAAACACCACTGCAATTATACTCGAATACAATTATACCCCTTCTGTAGACGCGTATAATTGAATTGCAACTAACTGTGTGTAAAATTGGTATTAAATTAATAAGTTACACGTTTATTTAAATTGTTCTAGTTGTTCAATTATAACTTATATATTAATAAGTTATTTAATGGTAATCTTTGGCGAACTTCTAATCTTTAGTGACATTTATTCGATTGTATTAAACGTGAGTTTCGACTCATTTCTTAATCCGGAATATAATTGCGGCGGAGATTAAGTAGAAAGTGAGCCAAACAAATGTCACCGAAAAGCCGGTATAAACGCCGGAGTCTTCGAAACTCCAGCCGCGAGACAAGACATCTCTTAGGGATTGTGTCGGCAGTGTTTGCGGTTGGATGTAACTGAACCATCGGATCCAATGCGGCATTGCTTCCAACGGCCAGATTATGCCTTCGCCAACACAATACACA
>JAQIXC010001833.1:0-12864 GCA_034697605.1 Metabelba pulverosa
AAATGAATAAAACCAGCTACATATTATGGAATATGTATCAAAGCTATTGAAGTCATACTGGGCAGTCTTGTTTTTATAATTATTATTTACACTTTTAATAAATTATCCTTGTTTAATGTAAATTCATAAAAAAAGGTATGATATTATAATAATAATTTCGTTGTGAAATTTTAATGCAATGGTATATAATAGGTATTAATTTTTATTTTATAATAATTAAATTGATTTTTATAAATTAATTATAAATTACTTAATGATGTTGTTGAAATAAGCAGGATAAATTTTAAAATTATTTCATACAGCTCTATTAATATAAGTTATTAATACATTTTACCTGTATACAGTAAATTGAAAATAAACATTGAAAAAAGATTGTTAAAACAAATTGCGTAAATAATTTGGTTAATTAGTTTAATTTATTTATTTATAAGCAACAATTAAATAAATTGTGTTTTTAAAAATATTTATGATTGTTATCTGTAGTAAGTTTAAAATTTTAAAAAAATAATTTAACCTTATGTCAATTAAATATGTACTAATGATAAACCAATACATAATAATACCATTCGTCATAAAAATAACTATCAATTACTATTGCAGTAAATTGTAAACAGTATAATTGTGAGCTGGAAATAAGTTTGCATTAATCTTAGTATTTTCAAAAATTAATATACCACTAATTTGCATGATTAAAATAGTTTATTTTTAATAATTAATATATAATTATATAACAAGGTTGAATTTATGTTATTAATCATTTAAAAAATATTTTTGAGGTAATTTTCTAGCTATTATTCTATTAAACTAGCACGGTAATTTTTATTAACATAATATCCTGGTTTTGCGTTATATACTAAGTAGTTGTTTTATACAAATTAATTATTATTATTGGTAAAATAGTAAAATATTTATTTTCTATACCCAAAAATGGCTGCGTGTGCTTTAAGCATGATTAATCAAAGTTTCCAACCGGGATCCTCTAAATGTTGCTGCTTTCTTTGGGCCTTGCAACATTGTGATCTCGCATTTGTACTTATCTCATAAACGCAATATCCGTTAAAAATGTTTATATGGAAATTAAAATTAACAAGTTGTATAGTAAAACTTATCGGATGTGTTAAATAAAGTTTGTTATTAAAGCAGATTAGTATATTAATTACAAAATTATATTTTGGTTATTATTTAATTGCAACAAACTTTTAATAATAAAGTAAAAATATTCTTTATTATTATTTTTAATACTTATGTTATCAAGTACAATTTAGGATATGCATAATGTGGGCAAAACATTACTAAAAGAACTATCATAATCTTTGTAGTTTATAATCATTTTATGCATGTTGATAATTATGCACAAAAATTCTAGATTATTAATTAATAAACAATAATATAATTTAGCATAATTAAATCAAAAAATTAAATTCAATAACATAATAGTAGTGTAAAAAAGTACAATTATTGTATAACAATTATGTCTCTACGAGTATATTTGTAAAAATTACTATCAAACAAAAATTAATACAAAATATATTTCGAACATGATACAATAATAGTGTATAATAAAATCTATTTATTATTAAAAGATATTTTAAACATTTTCGGATTGAGTGTCTCGAAACGCCCGGGATTGGGATCTAAGCCGTTGTGTTCGTTAAGTACAATATTATAATTGCGGGTCGATTGCAAAAATCGCACCAAAACGAGAAATAAGTTCGCGATCGCTAACTTCTCGCCCAAACACACGCGTCGGCCGACGCCGAACGGTATATACGCTTTTGGTTTCACCTTAATATACTCGCCATTCTGCAAAAATCGATCTGGGTTAAATCGCTCCGGCTCGCTCCAGTATTTCGGGTTCATAAGTATATGCGCTTGGTGCATAATAACGTTGGTATTTTTTGGTATTATATATTTGCCTTGATAAATTATAAAATATACATAATATAAATATTTTTGAAAATAACATTAAATAAATGATATAAATTATGCATGATACCAATTCGGCTATTCACCATGGTTTTATGAAATAAGGAGAACGGCGCCGGATTTCGGAACCGAAGTGTCTCCGCGAGAAACGCCATTACATAATGGCAACGATTGCGGTCGTCATGAGTGGGCATTCGGTCGCCGATTACGCTATCGATCTCTTCGCGCAGTCGGCGCTGCACTGACGGGTAGTACGCGATCAACAGTAGACACCAATTCAATGTCGTGAGCGACGACTCAGTGCCCGCTGTATATTTCAAAAGGAAACATGGCAGTTTTTAATTGCTAAACAAGACTGCCCAGTATGACTTCAATAGCTTTGATAGAAAGTTCATAATATGTAGCTGGTTTTAATTATTTATTTATTGAGCATATTAAGTAAGATTAATTAAGTTTGATCACTCACATATATTACCTCTCAATATATACTAAAGCTATACAAAAACTTCACAGATGCGCATATAAGGTATACAAAAACTTCACAGATGCGCAAGTAAGGTATACAAAAACTTCACAGATGCGCAAGTAAGGTATACAAAAACTTCACAGACGCGCACATAAGGTATACAAAAACTTCACAGACGCGCAAGTAAACTACACAAAAACTTCACAGATGCGCCAGTAAGCTATACAAAATCAACTAACCCAGCCACGCTAAAAATTCGCATTTTTACAATGCTCCCCTAAGCACACTACCCGTCCAATCCACTAGCCCAATGCATTTCCTATGGCAGTATACATTGAATCCCATCCACCAATGGACCATTTATATTAGCAATTCTTTGTATATTAACCTGCAAAACAGCACTATTAGTACAACTTTTTTCGGTTATCAAATCTCACTGTTACGTGATTATCGCAGTTAATACAGAGCGTGTAAATGCAAATATAGAAAGTCAAAAAATACAAAAACAAAATTTTAATTACGCTGGTAGTATAAAATGTTTTACTCACTGTGTTAATAGTATAAAGAGCCTCTCTATTAACAGCGAAATTTTCCCCGCTATTCAAAGAGATATCAACGGGCTACCTGGATGGGTGGGGTGGGTGGGTGGGTGGGATGAAGGTGAATATATATATACCTTCTCTTTGCTTGCAGCCATTAAAGCTATTAAAAATTACCATAGTGTTGTAAATAGTGAAAATTGTAAAACCTTTACGTAAATATTTCATATAATTTTAATGAAAATTTCACTTTTAAAAATAAATTTTGATTATGCGAAAGCAGCGCCATCTATCGAATTTAATTAATTTTTATTTGTATTTTTATCTAATAGAATAAATTAGTATTTTTTAAATAAAAATTGCTTAATTTATAAATTATCATTAATAAACTGCAACTAAGATATATAGTCAATTAAAAAAAAAATATTTTTATAAAATATAATAATATAAATTTTACTAAAAATTTACAGCATTACCATAAACAGCGCTGTCAAAGAATGCAGCCGAGCGCTTTTTATTAAAGTTTATTAGCAAAAACATTAATTAATACAGTATATAAATATGAGTTTAAAAATGATTAAAGTTTATTTATACAGTTTTAAATAATAGTAAATAAACTTTAATCATTTATTACTAAAATCTGTATACTGTATTAATTAATGTTTTTGCTAATAAACTTTAATAAAAAGCGCTCGGCTGCATTCTTTGACAGCGCTGCTATAAAGTAATGGTTTAAATACTTTTGTGAAAAAACTCGAAATTAATTATCCCAAAATTTTACAACTTTAATTGATGCATACCAAAAAGCATGTCAAATATCGCCATTGCCATGTTATCATCGGTGAGATAGGGCGCCGACTCCTTGCCCACACTTAACGCCTCGTTCTTCGCGCTAATGAGTGCATCGCAAAAGTCGCGCTCAATATCGGCCGAGTAGTCCGCGTAATGAGCGGTAAATTTGTTCTTGATAATAAGGCGAAATTTTTCGAAACGGCGTGATTTGCGCAGTGTAAATATTTGCAGAATTGGATGCATGTTGAGAATTACAAATGTTGGAATATCATTAATTTCATCTTGAATAAATTGGTATTCCTCATCGTTGATTTGATATCTATATAAATTAAACATAATAATTACAGTATATTTAAAAGATTCTGAATGTATATTCCGATGAATGAATATAGATTCATGCAAAGTTAATAATAGTAATAGGATATTATTTAATATGTATAAAATGTGTATAAAGCAAAATTTTTAAAATTATTATTTATAATAATAATAGTTTATTAAATTTATTATATAATGTCAATTGTAATTATGTTTTAATTTATTTATTTGATTGTGTTATATGGTTCGAAAGAACAAATTAAACATGTTCTAATTAAATTTTTATTAATGATTAGTATAATTTATATTGCACATTAATAATTTGCTATTTATGAAAACTGAATGAACTACAAATAATACTTTTATTTAATTTGTAATTATTCTTATTACCTTGTTCCAAACCCGCTGGTTGCTAATATATTTACCATACAATATTGAATATAAACGTTGGGATTAAATGGGTGATTTAAGCCTTCGCGCTCTAATATTAGCTTGGTCATTTGATCAACGACATCACAAACCAAATTAGCAAGTTTATAGTTAGTTGAATATTTTCTATTTAAAAATTATTCGTGTAAAATAATTTGCATAAACCATGATATAATGATAGCAAATTATATCAGTTATTATAATCAGTAAATCAAATTTTCGGCTTAAAGTAGTTAACAAATAGTCTATTTTTTAAATAATTTACATTTGTTTATACTTTTTATTAAAATTTAAAAATCTAATTTAATTATTTGTAAAAATTTTAATTTTTTATTAAAACAATTAATAAACTTATTGTAATGTATATATATAACAATAATTATAATAAATAATAAAATAATTATATTGACTATTTTATTACAAAATATGAATTTTACAAATAACATAATTTATTTATGATACTATTTTAATTTAAACTAAAAGTTTAAACAAATATAAATTCGTAAAATTAATTTGTTAAGTAACTAATTTGGGGCGAAAATTAGATTTACTGATTATACGTAAAATAATACTACAGACTATTTGAGTTAAACAAACTTACTTAACGGCCGAATGAGCGACGCGTTGCAACGCTTCCCATTTGGGCCCGTAATCAGTAAACACAATGTCCGCGTATTTCTCGTTTGAAGCAAATGTTGCTTTAATACACATTTTTGCAAATATATTAATTCTAAATAATTTAATATACTTTATAATAATTAATATAAATTTACATATTTTTATAATTTGAAATATATTTATTTATTATATAATTATTAGATCAAGGAATCATTCCTAAAATAACTTTTTGATTCCTACATAACTGCATTTAAAATGTGGGAGAAAAATAACCCACTTTGAAATAATTTTATAAAATAATATTATTACATAAATTAAAACAAAAATTAATCATTTCAGAATTTACTTATACAAAAAAGTGTTAAGTTGTAAATATTAATAATTTTTATATGATCTACTATAGTATAATTAAATAGATATTTATATATTCATAAATATTATTAATTTTATTTTATGTAATATTATATAGTTAAATATATTTTATAGAAATTTTTAATGTTTTATATTTTGAATAATTAATTTTATTTAATACCATAATATTCATCGGGGCGACCGGAAAAATCGATCTTGCCAAACGCCTCCCGGGCCAATTCAATGTCGGTAATCCAGACATATGGCGTCAGTAATAAACTGCATGTAAATACTGGCCCGTATTTATCGGAAAGAGCGCCGACATTATTCGTCCAGTGCACTGGCTTGTTCGGGTTACCCCTTAGAGCTGAATTTTAGTAATATATTAAAAATTATTATTTAAAAAAAAACTTTCTATTCAATTAAGCTATAAATTTATATAAAATAAAATAGTTATGTATATTTATTTTAAAAATAAAAATAAAAAAATAATGATAAATAAATCATATTCATAGCAATTACTTTTATTTATGTAGAAAAATTATTTAATATTTCTAACTATATTAATTATTTTTAAATGTATTTATAACTAAATTATTAAATTATAAAATTAATTTTATTTCCTAAATGTTTGATTATATAAGGTTATGTATAATCAAACATATTAAAGCAACTATGTACTTACTATATATATTTCCAAAAATCGGTAATGGAATCGGGCCTGGTGGCAAACTAAATATTGTCATATACCATCTTGCCAATTTATAAGCAAAATAACTGCTTAAAACAGTTATAATTGAAGTATAAATGTTAGAGAATAATGCGCTGTATATAAGATATATTAGGTTATGTAAAAATATAGACATGGTTAGTTGTGTAAACATTAGCTCATGATAAAATATGCAAACAATAATCTCATCAGTAAACTATTTTATATGAATATAACGTTTTTAATAACATTTCAATTAGTTATTTAACTCGTTTTTAAAAAAAATATGTATTCTTAAACTAAAAATAATCATGCAATTAAATTAATAGCATTTTACGTCATTAAAATATAAAACAAATTATCCTGGTTTAATATAAATTCAAAAAAAAAAACAAAATTTAATAATAATTCCACTAGCAATTTTAATGCAGTGGTATATTTTTAAATATACTGCATATTATTGATAAATAATTTTTCGTCAAATAATTTTATTTATTTCTTATAAACTTATTCTTAATTACTTATAGATGTTTTGAAATCAACAGGATAAATGTTAAAATTATTACGTACAACTTTATTAATTAAAGCTATTAATATATCATACTTGCATAAATCGAATATGAAAATTAAAAAAATTAAATAGATAAAAAGCAAATTTTACAAATACTTTATTTTTATGTTTAAATTTACTTGTTTATACAAACATGAGAACTAATTTTAAAAATTGATTGATAACATTGATAAATAAACGTTAAGAATTAATAAAATATTTTATACAAATTAATTTATTATTATTTTTAATTCAAATTGAGAAATTATTTAAATTAAACAATAGCAAAACAAAATTTTTTTGTACAGCTATTGTTAATCTAGTTTGCTCGTTAGCTAGTTTTAGAATATTAGAATTCGTACAACATTAAGTGTATGTTAACTATTAATTTTATATAAATTAATTGTTTTATAAACTGTTAATTGAAACTTACATCTGATTAAAACAATGTAATTAGCTGTTAATTAACAATAAACTAATATATATTAACATTTAATATTTTAACATTTTATAAAAAACAAATCACAAACATAGTAAAAATAATTATGTATATTTAGTTTATCTCAATAAATTTTATGCAAAAATTTGCGGGTGCCAGTTTTGCGATTTTCTGCAAAAACTAAATTGTAAAAAGACTCAATACAAATTATGAAAATGAATTATGAGACAAGAGTAAGCGATAAAGTTAACAACATCAAAATTTGCTGTGTTTAATTACACTAAAGCTTATAATCATTTTAATGTAGAATTTTAACTCGATATTCTTATAAATAACAAATGCCAGGCTACAGTGAAACATCCCGATTTGGTGCGTCCTTGATATTAAGTTAATTTCAATTATTTAACATTTATTAAATACCAGATTATTATAGCATCATAATAATATTTAACTATATTGAATTATTCAACAATTTAGAACAAATTTATGTTATCAAAATGTCGTAATTTAAAATGTTATAATTTAGTGGCGATATTTGGCCAAGTGTGCCCAGCGTTGGTAATAACTATCAGGCATGAACAACATGCACAAATACATTCGAAACAAAACACTGAAACAAATTCAAATACAGGGGTCGTACGGCGCGGACCAACCGACGCGCATAGGCTTTGAGCGAATAGACCGAAACGCCGAACCAGAGACTCAGCACTGAAGCCAAATAACAGCCGAATTCGTAACCCTCGACGCGCGGCTGATGACGGAACGTGACCACCGGTTCGGTCGGCAGCGATACGACGAGACTGGTTCGGCGCCGATACGGAAACACTTCGCGCACAATTGGTTTGTACAAGTGCTTAACACAGTCGACGTGCGGGCATCGTTTGGTGCATAATTTAGCAAGGTATATTGGCAAACCACAGTTGCGGCGCGCGGCAGCGCCATCGTCGAGCCGCACGCCCGTCTCGCGCCGATATACGTCAATGTGTTCGACAACGACTGCGCACGCGCGCAGACTCGCCGCCATCATACACGTGCGCACGCATTCGCGCTGCGATGTGTGCGCGCCGGCGCTGTTATTAGCGTATCGGCGACAGTCGGTCGGATACGGCGCCGGTAGTGACTCGTAGACTTGGTGCGTGTATGTGATATGCGTTAAGCTTTTGCGTGCGGCGATTAATGGACACGGCTCTGCCGACGCCGGTATATCGGCCACGTCGTGCATCGACAGCCGCCATCTACTGTTGCGTCGATAGGTATTCAAATTTATTTCGATAGTTTCATATCGATTAATTCGAGTATCTAGCAAGATTATTTTAAATTAATAAATAATAAAGCATTACAATATTAATAGTATAACTTTAATTATAATTTGTATCCTCTTAAAATAAATGCAGCGCTAAAATATAATTTTTTCTTGATAATAATTATGCTTTTTAATTAGTCATAAAAAAATGTTACTAATATCAAGTATTTTTTTTGTTAGTATTCATTTTAATCTTGAATTATTTTACTGTATTATTATTTTAAACTTTAATGTTTTTATATAATTAATTCTAACATTAAAATAATAAATTTATTTTATTACCTGCACTTTATTTATAAAAACTTTTAAACATGAACCAAACAGGCGCAAATTATTCTGATAAAATATTATAGTTTAAAATATAACAATCAAGTTTAATATCAGGTGAAAATAATTTCTAAAAAATCAATATATAATATTAGCAACGTTATTTTTAAATATAATTTAAAAGCAAAAATCTTGAAAATTCATATATCGAAAACTAAACACGATAAAAAAATTTAATGGAACAAAACGCTGTACAGAATTGGATTTAGAATCGAACCAGCATAGTTAATTTACTATTTTAAAAATTTTAAAAAGTAGCAGGTCTCCGTTATTTCAAATGAAATTTTGGCGCAAAGTTTAATTTAAAATGATAAAAATCCTAATTATTACATTACTATAGTTTTATTAAATATAAAATAATTATATAAATAAAATAATTAATAAAAACTTGTACAAACCGTTACGAGCAAACTCTAGCGTTATACAATAATAATTTGTAGAAATCGATTCTTTTGCAACTAGCGTATCGATGTTTTGCAAATATAGAATAGCTTTATTCAGCTTGTATATTTTTATAGATGGCAAATATTTATGGATCGATATATTCGCAAACATTCGATCGCTATCTTTGACCGACCGATCGGTTGACGTCGATGGAGCAGAACGTCATCGCCGGTAATGTCTCGAAGAGCGCGAATTCGCGGTATTCGCTCGAAATGGCGATTGACGTCGAATACGACAAATAGACGTATATTACGGAACTCACGTGATATGTACAGCCGATGCCGAGAAAGCAGATGTGTAAATAGCTTATTGAAAGTACGATGTTTTTGATGTATTTTTTCAATTTCTGATTAATTCCATCTATCTTGGTGCAATCAATACACAGCAATTTAAAAATATGCAATAAAAATGTACAAATATCCATTTAATTTGAAATTTATTATGCTGATTGTATGTAAATTAAATATTTTAAATGTTGGTAATATAATATTTTTCAAGTTATAAAATATAATATTTTCTAAATAATATCACTGATTCAATAATATACCATATTTAAAATGTTTTAATCAATATAATTTAAATTATAATAAAATGCAGTATGTATACAGTATTTCCATGTAATTTTACACGTCTTAATAATGAGGGCAGGGTTTAATATAAATTAATTTTATACGACGTGGCAAACATATTTGACAATAATCATTAATAACTTATTGATATATTCAAATTTGTGGGCATGCTAATGCTATTGTAATTTTATCACATTTTTTATCCTAATATTAATTACAGAATTCAGATATTATTGACTTTATCTTATTTGCATTGTACTATAAGATATATATCATATAGATGGTGTTATATTAAGATTCAATTTTTATTAATACTAATATGCAAAAATATATTAGTTTAGTTTGACTATTTGTTATAAACTTATATTGAGGGTATAATTACTATCAAAATTTTTTTGAATAAAGTTTTTAGATTATTTTTATTAATTTTCCTTGCAAAATCAAGGATGAATAGATTATTCACATTATTATCATGATTAAAAAGTAGTGGAATCGCTTTAATTTGCTTTATTATTATTATTATTATTATTATTATTCCTTACTTTATATCTGAGTAAAATAATTTTTTAACTTACATTATTTCATCTATTAATTTTAATTCAACAAACAATTATTCAAGTGCAAGTGCATTGCAAATTCCTTGCAAATTATTGTTTTTAATTATAACTTTCAACAATAATCAAACAGAGTTTTTAAACTTGTAGTTTTAAAAATTATAAATTAAATAAGTGTACACTTGAATTATTATTTTAGAAATTAAAATTAATAAATTTTGAAAAGTTTAAAAATTATCTTACTCAGATATAAAGTAAAGAATAATAATAATTAAATTAAAATAAAGCGAATTAAAGCGATTGCGTTACTATTTAATCATGATTTTTAATTTAATAATATTAATATTTATTTGATTAAATAGTAACATTATATTTTAATAACAATTAAATAAATCACATGACTATATTACAGATGATATGACATATTAGCATTACATAAATTACAAATCAAGTATTTATTACAATTTTTAAAAACACAGTTGCTTATTTTTGGTTATAATTAAAAATAAACTATAATTTTAATGCGATAGTTTAAAGATTTAAATGTGCTCATTATTTATCTGACATGATTAACTCGCAAAAATAAATTCTGATTAACATTATGAAAACAAACGGTCGTACGGCGCGGACCAACTGACGCGCATAGGCTTTGAGCGAATAGACCGAAACGCCGAACCAGAGGCTGAGCACTGACGCCAAATAACAGCCGAATTCGTAGCCCTCGACGCGCGGCTGATGACGGAACGTGACCACCGGTTCGGTCGGCATCGACACGTGGAGATACGTTTTGCGTTTATACGGCAACATTTCGCGCGCCATCGGTTTGTACAGGCGCTTAACGCAGTCGACGTGCGGACATTGTTTGCTACATAATTTAACATATTCTATTCTCGTACTACAATTGCGGCGCGCGGTGGCGCCACCGTCGAGCCGCACGCTCGGCTCGCGCCGATGCACATCAATGTTGTCGGCGACGACGGCGCACGCGCGTAGACTCGCCGCCAACATACACGTGCGCACGCATGCGCGCTGCGATGTGTATGCGCCGCCGGCGCCGTTATTAGCGTATCGGCGACAGTTGGTCGTATGCGGCGCAGGTAGTGACTCGTAGATCTGGTGCCCGTATGTGATATGCGTTATAGCTTTGAGCGCGGCAATTAGCGCGCACGGCTCGGCCGACGCCGGTATATCGGCCAAGTCGTGCATTGATATCCGTTATCTGCTGTAGGTTGGATATGTATTCAAGTCTATTCCAATTGTTTCATATCGATTAATTCGGGTGTCTAACAAGATAATTTTAAATAACATACAGTCATTTTTATGGATGAAAATTTGACATCGAGCTCATGCAATGTAAATCAAACAATAGGCCACACCTTTACTCAAGATAATTTTAATGTATGATAGTCTAAGAAAAGGTATGGTCTATTCTTTTATGTGCGTTGTTTGATCAAGAGCATTTTTTTAATAGCTATTTGGCCATTAGATATATTTATGAGTTTAATAAAACAAAAATACTTTTAAACTTTAATAGCTTATAACCTCTGACCTAATCATACCAACTTAAATTTATCTGTGTCAAATGTTTTCTCTTATTTCTCATTAAAAAGTAATTTTTTTAATGTTTATAATTTACTAAAAATAAACATATTCAAACCGTTTTGATCAAAATCTAGCGTCATACAATAGAAATTTGTAGAAATTGATTCCTGCGCAACAAAATTATGAAAATTGTGCATAGTAACCCAATGTTTATTTTGCTTGAAAATTCGAATCGCCGACAAATATTTGCGATGCAATATATTTGCAAACATTCGGTCGCTTTTTTGGCCGACAAACCGGTTGCCGTCGGCCGCGCAGAACGTCATCGCCGGTAATGTCTCGAAAAGTTTGAATTCGCGATATTTGGTTGAAATGGCGATTGACGTCGAATACGACAAATAGACGTATATTACGGAACACACGTGATATGTGCAGCCGATGCCGAGAATGCAAATGTGCAAATAGCTTGTTATAGTAATTAAATATTTTGTTAGGTACTTTTGATAAATATCAATTATCATAGCGAAACCAGTGCACCCAAACTATGCTTAACAGTGTATATAATCTATTTATATAATTAATTATAATAAATAATATAATTTAAACGTAACATGTTTAATTTAATTTATGCAGTATTTAAATGTTTTATGTTGCTATAATATTTCGAGTAAAAACAAAGATCTTGTAATTTATTTTAATAATAATGCCAACTTAATAATATATTTATATTATAAATATTTTGATCGATACAATTTTAATTATAATAAAATAAATTAATTTATAATTTTTTTAATGTTTTATTTTTGTTTATTTATAATTAGGACAGATACTTATTGAATTTTTATATATGATCGTAATCATATTAAAGATTTTTATATTAGTAAACATTATAACTAAATTAACTTAAATTTTTATATAAATTTCTTATATATTTTTTAAGTTAACACCCTGAAAAAAGCTATCATGCATGGGCCTGGAAATAATTATTTAA